>ML102830.1:14292-120251 GCA_003697995.1 Taxidea taxus jeffersonii | reverse complement strand
CTAATAAATAAATAAAATCTTAAAAAAAAAAAAAATTATGCTTTTGAGGGGTGCCTGGGTGGCTCAGTGGGTTAAAGCCTCTGCCTTCAGCTCAGGTCATGATCTCAGGGTCCTAGGATCGAGTCCCACACCAGGCTCTCTGCTCCCAGGGAGCTTGCTTCCTCCCCTCTCTCTGCCTGTCTTTCTGCCTACTTGTGATCTCTGTCTGTCAAATAAATAAATAAAATCTTTTTTTTAAAAAGTATAAAAAAAAGAACTGTGCTTTTGAGGGGCATCTGGCAGCTCAGTGGAGCATGCGACGCTTGATCTCAGAGTCAAGAGTTCAAGCCCCACATTGGGCATAGAAACTATTAAAAAAAAAAAAGAACTATGCTTTTTTGTACCATCAGGGACAAATTTTAAATGCAAATGAATAGAGAGATGAGCTCGTTGATTTAAATTCATAGCCAGCTGGGAATGACTGACATTAGCTCTTTCCTGAATGTAGGCTTGACTCGGGGGGCAAAGGCTACAAAAGCAGTAGTCTTGAATCTGAAGAAAGTGAGAAGAGTGGCTAGCGGGACATGAAACAGCTGCCAGGAGGGAGGCTGGGATATGCCTAAAATGGGACTGACGGCTTCTTTAGGTCCAGAGCCTATCCTATCCTATCAAGAAGCTTGTCCTTAGGGCACAAGAGCAGAAGTCAGACACTGACTGGTGCACAGCTCTGCAGCATTTTACACCAATATCTCCAGGGCAAGGCCCTGTCACAGCCCCTCTCTCAGGACTGCGGACCAGTTCTGGGCTACTCTGTACACTGGGATCTAGTTGCTATTACTACAAAAATGCTAGTTCACATCAAAACCAGTAGAATGTATCTGATTAAAGACAAGAATAGTGCTTGCTGTGGGCAAAAACCTCAGGAGTGGACACTTACAGAGACCATTTTGGCCATTTGTAGCATAAGTCTTAAAAGAATGTATACTCTGACCTAGTAAGTCCATGTGTAAGGATTTCTCTTAATATCTCAAACTAGTCACTGAAGATGTATCTGAAGCATGTTCGTTGACACCTTATTTATTACAAAATGTTTAAAAAATATTTGAATATCAGGGTGCCTAGGTGGCTCAGTCGTTAAGCAGCTGCCTTCGGCTCAGGTCGTGATCCCAGAGTCCTGGGATTAAGCCCTGCATCTGATTCCCTGCTGGGCAGGAAGCCTGCTTCTCCCTCTCCCACTCCCCAGCTTGTGTTCCCTCTCTCGCTGTGTCTCTGTCAAATAAATAAATAAAATCTTTAAAAAATATATTTAAATATCAACCAATAGAAAATAGTTAAAACATTAGGGTACCTCCAGACAAAGGAATTATTATTAGACATTAAAAATGATGTAGACGATGGGGCGCCTGGGTGGCTCAATGGGTTAAAGCCTCTGCCTTCGGCTTAGGTCATGATCCCAGGGTCGTGGGATCAAGCCCCGCATCGGGCTCTCTGCTCCGCAGAGAGCCTGCTTCCTCCTCTCTCTCTGCCTGCCTCTCTGCCTACTTGTGATCTCTGTCTGTCAAATAAATAAATAAAATCTTTAAAAAAAAAAGAAGATGTAGATGACTCATGAGGTGAAAATATGATTAAAATACATTGATAACTAGCATCACTAGCAATCAGGGAGATTCAAATCAAAACCGCATTGAGATACCACCTTCCACCAGTTAAAATGGCCAAAATTAACAAGACAGTAAACAACATGTGTTGGAGAGGCTGTGGAGAAAGGGGAACCCTCTTACACTGTTGGTGGGAATGCAAGTCGGTACAGCCACTTTGGAAAACAGTGTGGAGATTCCTTAAGAAATTAAAAATAGAGCTACCCTATGACCCTGCAATTGCACTACTGGGTATTTACCCCCAAAATACAGATGTAGTAAAAAGAAGGGCCATCTGTACCCCAATGTTCATAGCAGCAATGGCCACAGTCACCAAACTGTGGAAAGAACCCAGATGCTCTTCAACAGAACAATGGATAAAGAAGATATGGTCCATATATACTATGGAGTATTATGCCTCCATCAGAAAGGATGAATAGCCAACTTTTGTATCAACATGGACAGGACTGGAGGAGATTATGCGGAGTGAAATAAGTCAAGCAGAGAGAGTCAATCATCATATGGTTTCGCTTATTTGAGGAGCATAAGGAATAACACGGAGGACATGGGGAGATGGAGAGGAGAAGTGAGTTGGGGGAAATCGGAGGGGGAGATGAACCATGAGAGACTATGGACTCTGGAAAACAAACTGAGGGTTTTGGAGGGGAGGGAAGGGGAGTAGGAGGTTGGCTGAGCCTGGTGGTGAGTATTATGGAAAGCACGCATTGCATGGAGCACTGGGTGTGGTGCATAAACAATGAATTCTGGAACACTGAAAAGAAATTTAAAAAAATACACTGATGAGTGAAAAACTTTATAACAATATGTTTATTGTGACTACACTCTTAAAAGTTTACAAACTTCTATTTATACACTCATCCCCATGACTGGAATGAATTGGGTAAAATGGTAAGAGTAGTTGTGTCTGGATGGTGTGATTTCAAGTAAACGCTTTCTTTTTGTTGCCTACATTTCTAATTTTCATGCATTTACCATATATTATTTGCATAGCAAAAATAAGTTTTTAAAAGGAACTTCATCAGTGCAAAAGGGAGGAGGGGCAGGGTCAGTCTCCCTGTGTGATTGATTGTGGTTGTCAGTTTTGTCTGTGTTAAACAAAGGAGATTTAGTGTGTGTGTGGATGTGCAGACAGCAAAGTCCACAGACAAAGAACTGTTGGGGGTACACAGATTTCTAATGTTGGGCTGAGTCTGATTTCTATTTGTATCTTATCCATCTGCCCATATGTCCTCCATATTGGTGACATCAATTCATTCCAATGTCATTAATGTCTAAGAGAGGCATTATCTGAATTATCTGAAGAGAGACATTATCTGAAGAACCACCTAAAATTTTACAGTCACTGTGTATTTAGGGGGAAATGCCTAGTGCCACTTCTCATAAAACTGAAAAATTCCCCTGCAGACTATTAGCCAGATACACAGAACAATAATGGGCAGCAGCTGTGGTCCAAACAAGTGGAGCAGAAATGGCCATGTGAAAACAAAAACAAAAATGACCCCTATTTTTAATCCTGTTCTCCAAACTTCAGCCATTCGTCTTTAATTGGGTAACACATTACATGGGGTAACATGAAGAACTGCTGCCACTGGGGAAGGGCAATCAAAGATGTTAAGAGGCATTCTATATGTGGACAGAACTATTTTTTTTTATTTAAGCTTTTTTATTTAAACATATAATGTAACCCCACCACCCTCTCCCAACCCCTCTGCCCCCCACCCCCCTCAGTTTGTTTTATGACATTAAGAGTCTCTTTTGGTTTGTCTCCCTCCCGATCCCATCTTGTTTCATTTTTTCTTTTCCTACCACCTTAACCCCCACCCCCGTTGCATCTCCACTTCCTCATATCAGGGAGATCATGTGATAGTTGTCTTTCTCCAGTTGACTTATTTTGCTAAGCATAATACGCTCTAGTTCCACCCATGTCGTCACAAATGGTAAGATTTCATTTCTTTTGATGGCTGCATAGTATTCCATTGTATATATATACCACCTCTTCTTTATCCATTCATCTGTTGATGGACATCTAGGTTCTTTCCATGACTTGGCTATTGTGGACATTGCTGCTATAAACATTCGGGTACACGTGCCCCTTCGGATCACTAAGTTTGTATCTTTAGGGTAAATACCCAGTAGTGCAATTGCTGGGTCATAAGGTAGCTCTATTTTCAATTTTTTGAGGAACATCCATGCTGTTTTCCAGAGTGGTTGCACCAGCTTGCATTCCCACCAACAGTGTAGGAGGGTTCCCCTTTCTCCACATCCTCACCGGCATCTGTCATTTCCTGACTTGTTCATTTTAGCCATTCTGACTGGTGTGAGGTGGTATCTCATTGTGGTTTTGATTTGTATTTCCCTGATGCCCAGTGATGTGGAGCACTTTTTCATGTGTCTGTTGGCCATCTGGATGTCTTCTTTGCAGAAATGTCTGTTCATGTCCTCTGCCCATTTCTTGATTGGATTATTTGTTCTTTGGGTGTTGAGTTTGCTAAGCTCTTTATAGATTTTGGATACTAGCCCTTTATCTGATATGTCGTTTGCAAATATCTTCTCCCATTCTGTCAGTTGTCTTTTGGTTTTGTTGACTGTTTCCTTTGCTGTGCAAAAGCTTTTGATCTTGATGAAGTCCCAATAGTTCATTTTTGCCCTTGCTTCCCTTGCCTTTGGCATTGTTCCTAGAAGTTGCTGCGGCTGAGGTCAAAGAGGTTGCTGCCTGTGTTCTCCTCAAGGATTTTGATGGATTCCTTTCTCACGTTGAGGTCCTTCATCCATTTTGAGTCTATTTTCATGTGTGGTGTAAGGAAATGGTCCAATTTCATTTTTCTGCATGTGGCTGTCCAATTTTCCCACCACCATTTGTTGAAGAGGCTGTCTTTTTTCCATTGGATATTCTTTCCTGCTTTGTTGAAGATTGGTTGACCATAGAGTTGAGGGTCTATTTCTGGGCTCTCTATTCTGTTCCATTGATCTATGTGTCTGTTTTTGTGCCAGTACCATACTGTCTTGATGATGACAGCTTTGTAATAGAGCTTGAAGTCTGGAATTGTGATGCCACCAACTTTGGCTTTCTTTTTCAATATTCCTTTGGCTATTTGAGGTCTTTTCTGGCTCCATATAAATTTTAGGATTATTTGTTCCATTTCTTTGAAAAAATTGGATGGGATTTTGATAGGCATTGCATTAAATGTGTAGATAGCTTTAGGTAGCATAGACATTTTCACAATATTTATTCTTCCAATCCATGAGCATGGAACATTTTTCCATTTCTTTGTGTCTTCCTCAGTTTCTTTCATGAGTACTTTATAGTTCTCTGAGTATAGATTCTTTATCTCTTTGGTTGGGTTTATTCCTAGGTATCTTATGGTTTTGGGTGTAATTGTAAATGGGATTGACTCCTTAATTTCTCTTTCTTCTGTCTTGTTGTTGGTGTAAAGAAATGCAACTGATTTCTGTGCATTGATTTTATATCCTGACACTTTCCTGAATTCCTGTACAAGCTCTAGCAGTTTTGGAGTGGAGCCTTTTGGGTTTTCCACATATAGCATCATATCATCTGCAAAGAGTGATAGTTTGACTTCTTCTTTGCTGATTTGGATGCCTTTAATTTCTTTTTGTTGTCTGATTGCTGAGGCTAGGACTTCTAGTACTATGTTGAATAGTAGAGGTGATAACGGACATCCCTGCCGTGTTCCTGACCTTAACGGAAAAGCTCTTAGTTTTTATCCATTGAGAATGATGTGGACAGAACTATTATCACCACACCCAACTCATGCTCCTTGGAACATGGGAAGGCCTTGATTCTGTTCACTAATACCCAACATATCAAATCTCTGCTCTACCAATGGCTGGCTATTTTCATTTTTCCTGTACTCAGCCCTTACGAAGAATCCAAAGGAGGCTGACTTTCAAGCTTCTGTGAATAACCAGCTAGAGAGCCAATCAGTTAAAAAATGCAAGATAGTGTATATGTAGGCACTAAATAGGTGGTTGAGTTTGGGAAATAGAGTCTAATGTGGGCTGATATAATCAGGGAGTGGGTGCTGAGTTATGAAAGATGGTCAGCGGGCTTGGGGAAGACAAGCGGGCTGAGTAAAGGCATGATGGTATGCAAGAGAGCAGTGTGAGCAAGAAGGCATCCAGAAATTGCTGGGAACATGCAGCAGTTGATATTGGTAGGTTAGAAATGTGGGATTAAACCAAATTAATGAAGGAGGCTGAAAGTCTGGGAAAGAGCCTCAGGCTGAGGCTGGAGCAAAAAGCAGCCTTTGCATGGCAAACAGGAGTGAGGTCTTGAGCAAGAGGATGATATGATGAAAACAATGCTCTAACAGGTAGCAGAAGTTTCTTAACAAGATTTTAAGTACAGTAGTCCCTACGAAAACAGCAAACACGAAAGGATATTCTCTCTCTCCTAGACAAGCCTACATTACTTGTTTCACCAAACCTACCATGGGGTTTAAATAAGACTCTTCCTCAGCCCAATCATGAACCAGGTTTCCTTCTTGTTCTTATTTTTTTTTAAAGATTTTATTTTTAAGTAATTTCTACATCCAGTGTGGAGCTTGAGCCCACAACCCCAAGATCAAGAGCCTCATGCTCCACCCACTGAGCCAGCCAGGTGCCCTTTGTCCTTTTTTTGAATCCACTTATACTTACAAGTGCTCCAAAGATATTTTTTCCTTGTTCCTCTAGCTAGAGAAATACCTCCATTTTTCCCTGTTTGGAAACAAAACCATAGCCCCTGGTGTGTTGCCAAGATAACATGCTGTGTGCTATAAGCCAGGTCAACCAAACCTTCCAGATTGCTCCTAGGCCTACTAACCAGGACCCACCTGTAGGCTCAGTGACCACATTCAAGCCACCATAGGAACCAAACAGTGGGCTCCATGAGAGGCTAAACTCCTACGTGGGAAAAACCAACACCAAACCTCCATCCATACAAGAACCAGTATGACTACAGGGAAACCTTCCCAAGATAATTCTGACCTCAGAGAACCAAAGAATCTACTTGATTTGGAGCAAAACAGTGTGGAGAAAATCCTACCCTGTCTTCTAGGTCATGGTGTTTCTGCCTCAATCCTTTACTTTGTGAAACAGCCTAAATATCACCCCCCCCCGAAATGCCACACACTCCTTTGAGTGACCATTTTCCAAAGACCAAAATAGCCCCTGGTTTCTATTTTTAAGAGTAAAAGCAAAACAAAAACAAAAAAACTCTATGTGTTTTACTGTTGCATTCACCCCACCACTACCACCACCACAAGATCCTCAAATAGGTTCATGCTCTATTTTCACATAAGCCCCCTGTACCAGTGGTTCTCAATCTTGAATGCACATTATAATCACCCAGACCTGGAGAGTTTTTTAAACACACAGTACTGGGTCCCACCTCCAGAATTTTTGATTCAGCATGTTCAAGGTGGAGCCAAATTTTCCATTGGTGACGAGTTTCTAGCAACAAAAATTTCTCTGCTGTAAGATGCTTTCCATCCATGCTTATCTTCCCAGATACTCTTTCCAGTTCAAAGGTAATTTTCTCCTGAAAGAGAGATGTTAGGCAAAAAAAGGACTTCAAAGGTGAAGGCTCTCTGAGGTGGGGTAGTTGCAGTTGGCTGGCTGTATTAGCAAAGGAAAACAGACAAAACTGTTCAGAGATAAAAAGGGTATCCAGTCAGCAGAATTTTCTGAGGTAAATGAGTTGAAAATTTGGTCCCGAAACCTGTGCTTGAGTCCTAGCATCAACAGCTGATAATCATAAAACCACAGACTTTTAGAGCTAGGTGATACCTTTTGAAGTATAATGAAACGTGAGGCTCAGAAAAGCTAAGTAAGTTGTCCAAGATCTTAGAGCTAACAAGTAGCAGGAATGGGACTAGAGCCTAGGGTTTATAACTTCTGAAAATCACTTTAACTTGTTTAATGTACAAATGAAAGGAAAGGAAGAGTTCTGCTATCAGTAATTTGCTGTTAATTAATCTTCATGTCAATAACAATTATAAACTCAGAAAAGAAAAGTTACCAGATGGGAAAAAATGCAGGGACAAAATATACCTAATGGCAAAAGGATGAAAAACAGCTAATAAAAGCAGACCCAGGGATGACCTGTTTGTTGGAATTAGCAAATGAATATGGCAAAAAATTGTGAAGGAAAAGACAGATGCAAAGGGGAAAGAAATGGTGACTTTAAAAGCAATATAGAGAGGTGCCTCCTTAGCGCAATAGACAGTGCATCAGTCTCATAAAAGCGATATAGAAAAACAACAACAAAGAAGCCAAATAGAAATCCCAGAACAGAAAAAATATCTGAAATAAAATTCATCGCCTGGGATTAATAGGAGATTGCTCACTGCAGAAGAAGAGAATCAGTGAACCCAAACAGATGAACAGAAATATTCCAAACTAAACAGCAAAGATATGATGTGTAGGACTGTAACAAATAGTCTAAAGTAAATCCTGTGAAATAACCCGATGAGTATTACAAATTAAAAGAAAGGAATAGGGGCACCTGGGTGGCTCAGTGGGTTAAGCCCCTGCCCTCGGCTCAGGTCATGGTCTCAGGGTCCTGGGATCGGGCCCCATATCTGGGCTCTCTGCTCAGTGGGGAGTCTGCTTCCCACCCCCCAACCTTTCTCTCTGCCTACTTGTGATGTCTCTCTCTCTCTCTCTGTTAAATAAATAAATAAAATATTTTTTAAAATTAAAAAAAATAGGGACGCCTGGGTGGCTCAGTTGGTTAAGCGGCTGCCTTCGGCTCAGGTCATGATCCCAGCGTCCTGGGATCGAGTCCCACATCGGGCCCCTTGCTCAGCAGGGAGCCTGCTCCTCCCTCTGCCTCTGCCTGTCTCTCTGTCTGCCTGTGCTCGCTCTCTCCCTCTCTCTAACTAATAAAAAATAAGTAAATAAATAAATAAATAAAATAAAAGAAAGGAATAGACCACCATCCCTCAAGAACAAAGATGCAAATGTTGACAAGATATTAGCAAAGCAAGAAATATTTGTAATAATATATCATAACTCAGTGGGTTTTGTTCCAAGGATGCACTTGAAAATAGATGAATATATTTCACCACATTAACAGAATAAATAAGAAAACTCATGGTAATTCTGTGGATGCAGAAAAGCATTTGACAAATTTCAACACCTATTCATGATAAAAATATCATACTAAAGGTTGAAATATTTAACTTATTCTACGACTAAGAATGAGGCAAGGATGTCTGCTTTTACTACTTTGACATTGCTTGTGCCATAACGCAAAAATTCATTTGTTAATCAGTTAATTAATGGTATAGAGCTCGAAAATGAAGAATTAAAACTGTCATTATTTGCTGATGGTATTATTGTCAACATAAAAATGCCCAGGAAACTGGAAAAACAAAACAAAAACCACTAAAAGAACAAATAAATGAATTCAGTAAAACTACAGAATGTAAGGTAAATAAACAAAAATCAATTGTATTTCTATATGCTAGCAATAAATATAATTTAAATCACTATACTGTATACCCGAAACTAATATAGCCCTATATGCTAACTATACTAGAGTTAAAATATAAATAAACAAGTAAATAAAATTTTGAAATGATGATTATAATAGCATCAAAACCATAACATGTTTAAGAATACATAAAAGAGGGACGCCTGGGTGGCTCAGTTGGTTAAGCGGCTGCCTTCGGCTCAGGTCATGATCCCAGCGTCCTGGGATCGAGTCCCACATCCGGCTCCTTGCTCAGCAGGGAGCCTGCTTCTCCCTCTGCCTCTGCCTGCCGCTCTGTCTGCCTGTGCTCGCTCTCTCTCTAACAAATAAATAAATAAAATCTTTTTTAAAAAAAAGAATACATAAAAGATGTGTAAGATCTCTACATTTAAAAGGACAAAACAGGAGGCAAGATGGCAGAAGAGTAAGGGACCTCGTTTCATCTGGTCCCTTGAATTCAGCTAGATATCTATCAAACCACTCTGAAACCTGTGAATTCAACCTGAAGGTAAGAAAAGAATTGCTGGAATTCTACAAATAGAAAAGTGACCACTTTTTGTAAGGTAGGAGGTACAGAGGAGTGAATCTTAGGGGATATATCTGAAGACAAATGGTAGGGGGAAGGGAGTCTCTGAAAGCCAGCTCCTGGAAAGAAATATAGCTCCAGAGCACAAAATCAGAACTTTTAGAAGTCTGCTCCAGTGAGAGACAACCTTGCTTGAAAGGTGCTCAGGTGGTAAAGTGGGGCAGAATCCTAGGTGGGACAGTGTGGTCTCAGATCCTCAGGGTCAAAGAAAGAACAGGGGTGCCTGAGCCGGCAGAGTTCCCAAGCATCATAGCAGAGAAGCCGGCTGCAAACAGCAGTCCAGGAGTGGGCTTTCAGCTCAGTGTTGCCATAAACAGGGAACCCCGGCACAACTGGGCAACCACTCTCCATGTGGGGGCCTTACAAAGGGTAGAAAGGCTGCAACTCTCCTTCTTCTCTAGGGAGGATCAATGAAGGTGTGTGCCTGGCAGGAGTCTGCAGAGTTTGGTGCACACAAAAGTGAAGACTGCCTTTCCCTGAGGGTTTACTGAAAAGCAAGGGCTGTGATCTTTCACCTATGGGGTTGGAGATTGGGGTGCTGCCATTTTTATTTTTATTCTCTACAGCAGTGCAGAAAGCCTTCAGGGAGCAAAAGCCACACAGAGCAACCTGAAGCAATCACAATGAGTCCAGGCCCCTGGCAAGTGGAGTTGCACTTGGATGCTCTAACAGCTAGATAAATGAGGCAGAAGAGAAAGTCTTGGCATAGGAGACAAATGTTAGAAAGTAAGGAAACTGAGGAAAAAAGAAGAACAACTAAGGGATCATGAGGGGAGACTTTGAGAAATCAGTGATAACCATAAAGCCAAACAGTATTAGATTGATTGGGGTCCCAAAGGAAGAGGAAAGAGAATGGGGGGATAGAAGGTATATCTGAGTAAATCATAGCTGAGAACTTTTCTAATCAGTGGAAAGAAACAGGCATTCAAGTCCAGGAGGCACAGAGAAGCCCCCTCAAAAACAACAAAAATAGATCAACACTCTGACATATAATAGTGAAGCTTACAAATTTCAGAGATAAGAAAATCCTGAAAGCTGAGCAAGATAAGAAGTCCTTAACCTACAAGGATATATACATTAGACTGGCAGCAGACCTATCCAAAGAGACCTGGCAGGCCAGAAAGGGCTGACATGATATATTTAGGGTACTAAGTGAGAAAAATACGCAGCCTTTATCAGCAAAGCTGTCATTCAGAATGGAAGGGAAAATAAAGAGCTTCCAGGGAAAACAGAAACTTCAGGAATTTGTGATCACTAAACCAGCCCTGCAAGAAGAGTTAAAGGGTATCCTGTAAGAGAAGAGAGACCCCTAAAGTAACATAGACCAGAAAGGAACAGAGACAATATACAGAAACACTGACTTTACAGATAATACAATGGCACTAAATTCATATATTTCAATAGTTACTATGAATGTAAATAGGCTCCAGTCAAAAGACACAGGGTATCACATTGGATAAAAAATAAGAGCCACCCATATCCTCTCTACAAGAGACTCATTTTAGACCCAAAGACACTTCCAGATTGAAAGTGATGGGGTGGAGAACATTTATCATGTTAATAGACATCAAAAGAAAGCTGAGATAGCAATCCTTATATCAGACAAATTAGTCTTTAAAACTAAGACTGTAGTAAGAGATGAAGAGGGACACTAGTTTATACTTAAAGGATCCATCCAATGAGAAGCTCTAAACATTTATAACATTTATCCTCCTAACTTGGGAGCAGCCAATTATATAAACCAATTAATAATAAAATTAAAGAAACACATTGATAATACAATAATAGTAGGGGACTTTAACATCCCACTCACAGTGGTGGACAGATCATCTAAGCAGAATATCAACAAAGAAACAAGGGTTTTGAATGACACACTGGACCAGATGGACTTCACAGATATATACAGAGTATTCCATCCTAAAGCAACAGAATGCATGTTCTTCTCAAGTGTAAATGGAACATTCTCCAGAACAGGTCACATACTGGGTCATAAATCAGGTCTCAACCAGTACCAAAAGACTGTGATTATTTCCTGCATATTTTCAGACCACAATGCTTTGAAACTAGAACTCAATAACAGGAGGAATTTTGGAAGGAACTCAAATACTTAGAGGCTAAAGAACATCCTACTAAATAATGAATGGCTCAACCAGGAAACTAAAGAAGCATTAACAAAATTCATGGAAACAAATGAAAATGAAAACACAACTGCTCAAAACCTTTGGGATGCAGCAAAGGTGGTCCTAAGAGCAAAGTACATAGCAATACAAGCCTTTCTCAAGAAACTAGAAAAGTCTCAACTATACATGCTAACCTTATACCTAAAGGAGCTGGAGAAAGAACAGCAAATAGAGCCTAAACCAAGCAAGAGAAGAGAAATAATAAAGATCACAGCAGAAATCAATTTCTGCACAGCAGAAATCAATGAAGTAGAAACCAAAAGAACAGTAGAACATATCAATGAAATTAGAAGCTGGTTCTTTGAAAGAATTAATAATATCAATAAACCCCTGGCCAGACTTATCAAAAAGAAAAGAGAAAGGACCCAAATTAATAAAACCTGAATGAAAGAGGAGAGATTATGACCAGCATCAAAGAAATACAATTTTAAGAACGCATTATGAACAACTATATACCAAAAAATTAGGCAATCTGGAAAAAATAGATGTATTCCTAAAAACTTATATACTACCAAAACTGAAACAGGAAGAAATAGAAAACCTTAACAGGCCAATAATCAGCAAGGAAATAGAAGAAGTAATCAAAAATCTCCCAATCAGCTGGAGTCCTGGGCTGGATGGCTTCTCACGATATATGTTACCATTCTCACGGTAAATGTTCTACCAAACATTTAAAGATGAACTAATACCTATTCTTCTGAAGCTGTTTCAAAAAGTAGAAATGGAAGGAAAATGTCCAAACTCATTCTATGAGGCCAGCATTACCTTGATCCCCAAACCAGACAAAGACCCCACCAAAAAGGAGAATTACAGACCAAGGAAGATTACAGAATTACAGAATTACAGAACAAGGAAGCAAAAATTCTAACCAAGATACTAGCCAAAAGGATCAAACAGTACATTAAAAGGATTATTCACTATGACCATGTGGGATTTATTCCTGGGCTGCAGGGCCATGTTCACAAATCAGCCAATGTGATATACCACATTAACAAAAGAAAGTACAAGAACTATATGATCTCCTCAATCGATGCAGAAAAAGCATTTGACAAAATACAGCATCCTTTCCTAATTAAAACTCTTCAAAATATAATAATAAGGGGAATATACCTCAATATCATAAAAATCATCTACAAAAAGCCCACAGCAATTATCATTCTCAAAGAGGAAAAACAGAGAGCTTTTCCCCTAAGATCAGGAACATGACAGGGAAGTCCACTCTCACCACTGTTGTTCAACATAGTACTAGAAGTCCTAGCCTCAGCAATCAGACAACAAAAAGAAATAAAAGGCATTCAAACTGGCAAAGAAGAAGTAAAACTCTCACTCTTTGCAGATGACATGATACTTTATGTGGAAAACCCAAAAGACTCTACCTTAAAATGGCTAGAACTGATATAGGAATTCAGCAAGGTGGCAGGATATAAAATCAATTCACAGAAATCAGTTGCATTTTTATACATTAGCAATGAGACAGAAGAAGGAGAAATTAAGTTGATCCCATTTAAAATTGCACCAAAACCATATAATACCTAGGAATAAACCTAACCAAAGAGGTAAAGATCTGTACTCTAAAAACTATAGAACACTTATGAAAGAAATTGAGGAAGACTCAAAGAGATGGAAATACATTCTATGCTCATGGACTGGAAGAATAAATATTGTTAAAATGTCTATGCTACCCAGAGCAATCTACACATTCAATTCAATCCCTATCAAAAATACCATCAACATCTTTCAGAGAGATGGAACAAATAATCCTACAATATGTACAGAACCAGAAAAGACCTCAAATAGCCAGAGGAATGTTGAAAAAGAAAATCAAACCTGGTGCATCACAATACTGGACTTCAAGCTCTATTACAAAGCTGTAATCATCAAGAAGACAGTACGGTGCCAGCACAGAAAGAGACACAAAGACCAATGGAACAGAGAATAGAGAACCCAGACGTGGACCCTCAACTCTATGGTCAACTGATCTTCGACAAAGCAGAAGAAGATCCAATGGAAAAAAGATAGTCTCTTCAACAAATGGTATTGGAAAAATTGGACAGCTACATGTAGAAGAGTGAAAGTGGGCCATTTTCTTATACCATACACAAAAATAAACTCAAAATGGATGGAAGACCTAAATGTGAGAAAGGAATCCATCAAAATCCTAGAGAAGAATACAGGCAGCAACCTCTTCGACCTCAGTCATGACAACTATTTTTTTTATAAAGATTTTATTTATCTATTTGACAGAGATCACAAGGAGGCAGAGAGGCAGGCAGGGGGAGGGAGGAGCAGGCTCCCTGCAGGGAGCCTGATGCAGGGCTCAATTCCAGGACCCTGGGATCATAACCTGAGCTGAAAGCAGAGGCTTTAACCACTGAGCCACCCAGGCACCCCAGTCACAGCAACTTCTTATTAGACAGTCTCCAAAGGCGAGGGAAACAAAAGCAAAAATGGACTATTGGGACTTCATCAAGATAAAAAGTTTCTGGGACGCCTGGGTGGCTCAGTGGGTTAAGCCGCTGCCTTCAGCTCGGGTCATGATCCCAGGATCCTGGGATCCAGTCCCACATCGGGCTCTCTGCTCGGCAGGGAGCCTGCTTCTCCCCTCCCCTCTCTGCCTGCCTCTCTGCCTACTTGTGTGATCTCTGTCAAATAAATAAATAAAATCTTTAAAAAAAAAAAGATAAAAAGTTTCTACACAGCAAAGGAAAACTTTGAATTCTGACAGAAATCTTACATCCAGAATATATAAAGTATTTCCACAAGTCAAAAATAAAAAGACAAAACCAATTTTTAAATGGACAAAAGATTTTAACAGACATTTCACTAAAGATGATACATAAATCACCAGAGAGCACAAAGAAAGGTGCTCAAAATCATTAGTCATTGCGGAAATGAAAATTAAACTCAGAGTGACATGCCACTTGATGCCCATTAAAACTGAAATTTAAAAGACTGACTATATGAAATGCTGGCAAGGGGATGAAGCAACTGGAATTTTCTTACAGTGTTAGTAGGACTTTAAAATGATACAACTACTTTGGATAAGACTGTAGCAGTTTTGTTTTGTTTTTTATAAGACAAACATAAAACTGCCATATGATCTGCCAACTCCTAGTAGTTTACCCAGCAGAAATGAAAGTATAGGTCATTGGTGAGCAGAGAAGGATGTTGTTGGTATGATTGAGATGGAATCCAAACTGGAGTGGGTGGAGGTGTGAATGGGAGGTGAGGAAGTGAAGAAAGAGTAGCTGGGTGGGGAGCTGGGTGGGTGCAGGTTGGGGTTAAAGATTTTTTTGTTTGTTGTGAAACAGCCTTGAGCATGTCAGGCATATCTGTTGCACCAAAAATCAGTATAAATTTCAAACAGTATTGCTTAACCAAAGAGCAGGAAAATAAGATCATCTTGAAATATCTGGAGAAGAAGTTGGAAGAGATAATTGTGTCTAGAAGCAGCATGTTAAATAAAAGTTTGAAATGACATATTTGGAAATATGTCAAATGAGAAAAACAATTAAAATGCAAACAGACCAAGAGAGATATTTGCACCAACTCTAGCAAAGGGTTAATATTGTTATTACTAAGAGAAAATCCTTATAGTTGACTTTTTAAAACATCTCCTGGATAAATGGGTAAAGGACATAAAGCTACAATTCAAAGAATCATTTAGCCAGTGGAAAAATGTATGAAATATTGTTTAATTGGTCTAATTATAAATATCAAAATACTGAGTTTTCATTCTGCTACTCAATTAGCAAAACAAAATTTTACACTAACATAATTAATGCTAGCAGGATGTAATTTATAGATTGATGGACAAAGAAGGTGACATGTTTATATGTTATTTATATATTACAAATGGGCATAATTATTTTTGAAGTCATTTTAACACAATGCACCAACTGTCATTAAAACAGTCACATTCTAACTTTGTTATTTAGAACAACAACATTACATCAGAGATGGCTTATGGATAAAGATGTTTCTTGTGGGGTTGGTCATAATAACAAAAGAAAAAAAAGAAGTAATTCAAATGTCCACATAGAAAGGAAATGATTAGCACCCTGGTTAAAAGCTCAGGGCCTGGAATTAGACCTGGGCAGAACCAGCTCTGCCACTCCTGGGCTGTGTTACCAGTCCTTCATCTGGAAAAAAAAAAAAAAAAAAAAAAAAAAAAGCTGCTATCCTAAAGTTGTAAGAAATAAATCAGATAAACATGGAAAGCTGACAATAATACAAACAATGCATGTTAGATGTTATTATTCCTTCTGCTTAACAAAATACCACTTAGCCACAAGAAGCTAAAAGTGTGAAACATAAGAGAAACCATCTAGCAAAATGTATATATTACACAGGGAAAAAATTCCAACAGCAAGCATTATATTGGCATCACAACTGTAATAGCCCATCTATCTCTAATAAATTATATGTGATATGCAGAGAGCCCAGAGGTATTTTTGCATCTTCCTATAACCTTGTGATATTATTTTCATATATGAAAATAAATCCACAAACCAGGATACGTCCTCTCTCAGACCATAAGTTCTGATTTTTGATTCAGAAACAACGTGAGGTGAAGGCAGTCTGTCTGGGCTGCCAGACCCCTCACTTTCTGTCAGCCAGGCCAGGTGGGCAGACACTTCTCGGTTTTGGTTTTATTGTGCTCCTTTGGGTGGCTCCTCCTCCACATTCTATTGGAAAGTCTCCATCTTTTCAAGCTTTCTAACTGAATGAATGGGCACCATCAACTGCGTCTCTGTTGTCCCCACCCTTACAGATTCTGTCTCTACTCTCACTCCACAAGTAGGTGGACGAAAGAACTGTAGGAGATAGGCCATGCTCTGCCTTCTTCCACCTTCACAGACAAGGAAAGCTGTATTTTCCAGGTGTGGTGTTGCCTGGAAGCATCTTTCCTATTATTCAAAAGCCCTTTGGTCTGTGCCTAATCCACAGGATCAAGAAGGGCTTTGCTGGGGCGCCTGGGTGGCTCAGTCAGTTAAGTGTCGTGATCCCAGGTCCTGGGATGGAGCCCCACATCGGCTCCCTGCTCAGCAGGGAGTCTGCTTCTCCCTCTGCCTCTTCCTCTCTCTCTCTCTCCCTCATGAATAAGTAAATAAATAAAATCTTAAAAAAAAGAAGAAGAAGAAGGTCTTTGCTGTTTAACTGCTTCATGTTCCCTTCCTGTGTGTTAGGTCCATTCAACACCAGTTTTTAGCAGTACTAGTCCCTAATTCAAACTTAGCTACTGTTTGTGGAAGAGATTATTCTATTAACTTTTCAATATAAGTAGCTAATGTTGGTTGCAACTAAAATCTGCTTAGTATAAACTTGAACTATAGCAAGCAAAAACAGTGATGCCATTCAACTTGGTGGCTAGATGGGAATCAAGTCCACAAACATTTTATTTAGTATATATTGAGCATCTACTCTGTGCCAGGTGTCATGCTTAAAACTGCAAACATAAATTATCATGGTTGAAAAAGAAACAAGTTCTTTTTCAACCATGAGAATTTCTCCACCAAGACTAATTTCTATATCGAGGAACTCACAGATTCCCAAAGTAGTCCCTCCCACTTTTAGCCAGGTCTGAGAGTTAGCAATTTCTCCTCTGGGTTGATTCATAATTCACAACCATCAGTTATGCTGAGGGACTATAATCAGTTATCACCTCTTGCTAAGAACATCACTTATTCCTGGTCCCTTATACTGGCATCCAAGTGTTCTAGTTATCTCTCTCTCTGTGACTCAGCAAACACTGCAAATGTGTTTAAGACCAGGAAGTTGACAATTACCAAACAGGTATTCTGTACTCTGACACCCAGTCAGACATAGGTAGCTCCCTGGTTAGTTAAAATGGCATCTAGGTGCTAGATTTTAGGCATGTAGCTGGCATTCCGCCCAATGCAATTAGGAGGCCAACAGGAGTAAATTAATCTTTTAGTCTACTGGATGATGAGCCACTAATTCCATAAAAGGCCCCTAGTCCTGAAAATTAATGGCTTTTTACCGTGAGCATAAGTGCTTAATACTCTTGAGGCAGATGCATTCTCAGAGGAAATTCTAACCAAAAGTTATTACCCCACTCTGGTTATAAGGAAATGCTTTGCCCAAGAAGCAGAAGTTAATAGGAGTGAAGAGGCTTGATGGCTAACAGAAATGGCCTGAAAGAAAGCCCTCATTTAAATTTTCTTCTAGTAGACAATGAAGCAGTATGTTCAAATTTTTTAAGGGATATGGTTCTGAATTCAGAGTTCTCTGTCCACTCAAATTATTAATCCAATGTGAAGGAACTGAAAGACATTATGGGACGTGCATGCAAAAACTCAGACGGTTAACTGCCCATGTACCCACCGTGAAAAGATTACCTGATAGACTACTTTGGCAAAACAAAAGAGGAATTCAAGAAAGGGAAAGAGATGGAATACAAGAAAGGACCACTAAATATGACCCAGAAGATGTGCCAAGAGGCTGGACAATTTGAAGAACCTTCTGTCAACAATGACATTCTAGAGCCAGGAGATTGGATTGCTGCCATCTATAGTCCATTCACATTCAAAAGGGCCCTTCTTGAGTAACTCGAAGCTGTCTAAAAATATTTCTCTCCATTAAGCTTAAGGTAAGTCCTTAATTTATTTTGTCTCCTTCCACAGTGACCAATTCACTTCAGCATCAATAATAGCATTCCAGGGGCGCCTGGGTGGCTCAGTGGGTTAAAGCCTCTGCTTTCGGCTCCGGTCATGATCCCAGGGTCCTGGGATCAAGCCCCACATCAGGCTCTCTGCTCTGTGGGGAGCCTGCTTCCCCCCCCCCCCCCGCCTACTTGTGATCTCTGTCTCTCAAATAAATAAATAAATAAAAATCTTTTTAAAAAAATAAATAATAGCATTCCATGCAAGACAAGGATACCCACTTTTACCACTTTTATTCAACATACTACTGAAAATCCTAGCCATAGCAAACAGACAAGAAAAAGAAACAATATGCATCCATATTGGTAAAGTTAAACCATCATTATTTGTAGAGGACATGATACATTCATATAAAATCATAAAGACTCCACCAAGAAACTACTAAAAGTAATAAATGAACTCAGGAAAGTTGTAGGATACAAAATTAATACCCAGAAATCAGCAGCATTTCTATACACTAATAATGAAGTGATAGAGAAATTAAGAAAATAGCACCATTTACAACTGCATCAAAAAGAATAAAATACTTAGGGATAAACTTAACCAAAGAGGTGAAAGGCCTGTACTCTGAAAACTATAAAACACGATGAAAGAAACTGAAGATGACACAAACAAATGGACAGTCCATCCTCATTGATTAGAACTGTTAAAATTTCCATATTACCCAAAGCAATCTATAGATTCAGTACAATCCCTATCAAAATATCAATAGCATTTTTCACAAAACTAGAACAAATAATACTAAAATATGTATGGATCCACAAAAGATCCCAAATAGCCAAAGCAATCTTGAGAAAGAAAATAAAGCTAGAAGGCACTGGAATGGCTCCATCGGTTTAGCGTCTGCCATCGGCTCAGGTCGTGATCTCAGGGTCCTGGGATCATGCCCTACGTCAGGATCCCTGTTCAGGAGAGAGTCTGCATCTCTCTCTCTCTCTGCCTATCCTCCCACTCAAATAAGTAAATAAAGTCTTAAAAAAAGAAAAAGAAAAGAAAGCGGGAGGTATCATAATTCCAAATTTCAAGATATACTACAAAGCTATAGTAACCAAAACAATATGGTACTGGAACAAAAATAAACATGTAGATCAAGAGAACAGAATAGAGAGCTCAGAAATAAAGCCATGATTATATGGTCAATTAATCTATGACAAGGGAGGCAAGAATATACAATGGAGAAAAGTCTCTTCAACAAAAAATGTTGGGAAAACTGGACAGCTACATGTAAAAGAATGAAAATGGACTACTTTTTAACACCATACACAAAAATAAACTCAAAATGGATGAAAGACTTTTATGTGAGACCTGAAATCATAAAAATCCTAAAGGAGAACATAGGCAGTAATTTCTCTGACACTGGCCATAGCAACATTTTTCTAGATATGTCTCCTAAGGCAAGGGAAATAAAGGAAAATTAACAATTGGGGCCATATCAAAATAAAAAGCTTTTGTGCAGCAAAGGAAACCATCAACAAAACCAAAAGCCAACCAACTGAATGGGAGACGATATTTGCAAATGCTATATCCAGTAAGGCGTTAAAATCTAAAATATATAAAGAATTTATACAACTCAATACCAAAAAGGTAAACAATCCAATTAAAAAATAGGCAGAGAGGGACGCCTGGGTGGCTCAGTTGGTTAAGCGGCTGCCTTCGGCTCAGGTCATGATCCCAGCGTCCTGGGATCGAGTCCCACATCAGGCTCCTTGCTCGGCAGGGAGCCTGCTTCTCCCTCTGCCTCTGCCTACCACTCTGTCTGCCTGTGCTCGCTCTCTCTCTCTCTGACAAATTAAAAAAATAAAAAATAAAAAAATAAAAAATAGGCAGAGAACTGAATAGACCTTTTCCCAAAGTCAACATCCAGGTGGCCAACAGACACCTGAAAAGATGTTCGACATCACTCATCATCAGGGAAATGCAAATCAAAACCACAATGAGATGTCACCTCATACCTGTCACAATGGCTAAAATAAAAAAATACAAGAAATAAGGTGAGAATGTGGGAAAAAAAAAAAGAACCCTCACATACTGTGGGAATGTAAATTGATATAGCCACTGTAGAAAAACGGTATGGAGGTTCCTCAAAAATTAAAAGTAGAACTACCTATGGCCCAATAATCCCACTCTTTGGTATTTACCCAAAGAAAATGAAAACAGTAATTTGGAAAGATATAATAAGCACACCTAAGTTTACTGCAGCATTATTTACAATAGCCAAGATATGGAAGCAACCTATCCATTGACAGATGGAACAGATAGGGAAGATGTAGCACGCGCGTGCGTGCGCGCGCGCACACACACACACACACACACAGGAGTATTATTCAACCATAAAAAAGGATGAGATCTTGCCATTTGAGACAATCTGGATGAACCTAGAGTATATTATGCTAAGTGAAAAAAATTGGACTGTGAAAGACAAATATCATATGGTTTTTCTCATAGGCGAAATCTAAAAAGAAAGAGAATGAGAGAGAGAGAAAGAGAAAGAGAGAAAGAAAGACTGACTACAACAAATATATAAACAAACAAAAAGCAAATCAGACTCATAATGAGAGAGAACAAACTGATGATTGCCAGAGGGGAGGCGGGAAGTAGGCTGGGCAAAATGGGTGAAGGGAAGTGGGAAATAATACAGGCTACCAGTGATGGAATGAATAGGTCATGAGAATAAAAGACACAGCATAAAGAATACAGTCAATGATATCGTTACAGCATTGTATGGTGACAGGTGGTGGCTACCCTTGTGGCGAGCACATCAGAATGTATAAACTTGTCGAATCACTATGTTGTACATCTGGAACTAATGTAACATTATGTGTCAACTATACTCAGATTTTACAAGTGAAAAAAAATCGAATCACAATATTCTTCCAAGGGGACTGACACAAGCAATGACCAGCCCCAGGCCTTGGCACCTCTTGGCAGTTTCCCAAGTGGTCCATCTCTCATGACCTGGTAGGGGATTTCCTACTGCAAGAAAGAGAGAACTGCTGAATGCAAAGTTCTTGAGTCTGTGGTAACTAATTTTCTGAGCCAAAAGTCAGAATGTGAGACCTTACGGTCAAGCCAAAATATACTTAGCTGAACAAAATTGACAGAATATTCAAGCCAGACTGTTCTTGAAAATTCAGGATCTATGGCTGTCATTGTCCCAAGATGCCTAGGGGAGAGGGACAACAAGGAAGGCCTGAAAAGCTGAAGTCCTCACCAGTGAGCCCTGATACAAGCTTTTCACATGAACTTCTTCTTCCTGTGCTTCTCTTTGAGAAGTCCACCCAGCAGACTTCTTCCTGTGCTTCTCTTTGAGAAGTCCACCCAGCAGCTGGCCCTCTCTCCAGGACAGGGTAAAGACATTCCACACTTGGTGCTCTCACAGGCTTATAGCTGGACACTCTTTTAAATCTGTGGTCTTTTGGGATCTGTTTGATGAGTACGAGATCTATGTGGGGTTAAGGGATGGGGAGACAGAGAAAACGGAAGTATCTGATAACTCGGCTTCTTCTCTTTGTCCCTAAAAATTCAGGCCCCACACTGTATATCCCACTTAGCAAACAAGTTCTCCAGCTGGAAGGCTGCTGGACAGCTTTCCTGTAGCATGCCCTCAGGAGTACGGCAGGGTGGGGATGCGAGCTTCCCTTTACCTTAAGCCACTCATCAAAGTACTTCTTACTACCCCTTAGAATGTTCTACCACAGAAGAATTCTGAAAGATAGGCTTTTCCATCTCATTGCATTTCCACAGTATTTTAGTGTTTCTTACAGATCGAGGCCCCTAACAACCATAGAGCTAAATGGTCTATTCCTCAATGCATTTTGATCACAGGCCCTAGGAAATACTACTGCTTCAGGAATGTATACTCAGAAGGTGAACATCTGGGCCTACCCTTATCTCCAAGCTCCTGCAAATGACCCATTGGTCTTGACCACCAGAAGTTCCAGTGGTGGCTGAGAGGGAACGATAAGACTTGGCAAGTCCTCCGTTCCCTCTAGAGTTTGTGTCATTCGGTGAACTCTGTCACAAGAGAGAGATAAGGGCGGGGTAAGCTCACTTCCCACAGAGATTGTTTCATACCCGGTAGACACGTGCCCCAAATCCAGAGAAGCGGTAGGCGTTTAGCAAATATTTACCTAGCTTCATGGCAACAGGGAAGTGCTAGTTAGAGCTCTATTTAACATCAAGAACACACACCCTGCACACCATTCTCTCCACACACATAAAAAAGGCTCCATCTTTTCTTGTGGCTATCTTTCCAAGCATTAAAAGCCATGTGAATTTTGGACCCCTTTAATCCCCAAATCACCCAGTTATCCAGGAGTCGAACACCCAGTGGAAAAAATATTAGGTCTGCTCTCATGTGTGAAGTGAATGGCTGCCACTGAGCCCCGAAGTCCAGGCTCATCCTTGCATTCTCAGAAATGAGAATCACAAGCCCAGCAGAATTTTCTGGTTCTGCTCAGATTCCACAAGTAAATTAAGGAAACCAAGTGTTTGGTGCTTAAGGAAATCCACAGCAAATACAACAGAAAACCAGAACATAACCTTCCCATACTTTCCATCACTTGCCAAGGGCCAGACCTAACTAAGCCACCTTCTCCTCAAAATAACCGTTGGCTTCATGCTGTCAAGATAATAGCATATTACCAGAAAGGCTTGGTTGAAGGGAGGAGCACATATAAAAAACACCAGAGGAAGACTTTAGTCACTAAAAACCCATATAGCAAGACAGACATTTGTCTCTCTATGCATAGCTTTATCAGATTACCCTGTGCCACTGCTTTTTAAGTATGAGGACCTAAGGTAAGATAAACATTACGCACAGGGGCAAGTCTTTTTATTAACTACTGCTTGCATAGTGCCATCTTGTGGTGAATCTCTTTAGTGACTTGAAAGAAACAAGGCCAATTTTATAGAATTACCGAGTTCTGAAGTAATATACACAATTAAAATGTATAAAATTATAAATCTTATGAAGTACAGTATTTAGACTAGTTTTGACTAGTTTAAAACAGCTTGCGCTTCCACTTCCTAATTAGAAAAAAAAGATTTCTTATACATTAGATACATTATCCATTGGATTTAAAAGTTAATGAATACTGATTGAGATTTCCCCACCCCAGTATCAGCAATCATAAAATCAAGGAAGGAATTTGACTGCTTCACAGAAAATTCTATTTTTAAATTTTAATTACCTTTATTTTAGGAAAAAAATGTCATGCAGTGATTCAAGCTTTAGACTATGTTGTACTATCTCATGTCCAAATGGCTTCAAAGGTAAGGGAATTTTTCCAGATGGTCATTGATAGATTGGTTTCAAACAACCTGGAAGGAACTCAAGGTCTAGGCACATGGACTCTGGATTTTTCTGTTTGCCTTTTTTAATCTTGAGAAAAGGTTAACCAGTGGTGGGCTCTCCCTGAAACTCACATATCAAGGGTACAGGGCATCCTGTGCCCTTACGAAAACCACACAATTCAGTGTGTACCTGTAAAACCAGAGCTGAAACAAAGCTTTCGTCACCTCTAGTCCCACAGTCTTCGGTGTAGATCTTAGTGCTCAGTGTAGATAGTCAACTGGCACTGGCTAGAAGTGGTGTGTAGTTGGACGTTTGGGGTGGTTATGAGATTAGAGCGACGGCCCGTGGGTGGGGAGTCAGAGAGAGACCCCTGAGCAATATACCCAGACCTGTCAAGCTGGGGACTGGAGAGGGCTCAGGTCACATTCAGGACTCTTTTGATGTCTGACCAGCCTTATAGTAAACAGACCCTGAAATTCACCAGCCTGTCAAACACCACAGCCCCTAAAAGCTTCCCAAGTCCTTCTCTCCATGGTGATACCACAGTGCCAAGTTCACAGAAAGTTCACTCAGTGGACACTCTCGCCCAGGTGACTGCTGATACATCTCATCAGAGTGAGCATCATTAAGAACCCAGTGTCTGGAACATAATGGCCACTAAATACCTGACTGTACTTAAAAAAACAAACAAACAAACATGTAAATCGGAATTCTCTCTTGGCAAACTCTGAGTTCTTTTGTTCAGATTCCAATGAACCAAACACTTACTGAATGCCCACTGGTAGGTTCCAGGCAAAGTCACATATATCTTCACCTGTAGCTGTATATATACAGCCAGCCCTTTTATCCTTTTAACCTTTGGTAAACATGCATCTTTGTGTTGGGAAGTCACTCCACTGGAAGAAATACGCCGTGAAGTAGAAGAGGTTTCACAATTAGCTTTCAGGGAATGGAGCAGTGAAAGTGTGACTGAAAATTATCTTTCTGGGTCAGGAGGGCCTCTGAGTTCAGCTCTCAGAAAGCGGGGTACCAGGCATAGCTTAAAGATAAGACAGAGAGAGTCACAGATGATGCCACCAGTCAGAGAGAGACAGAAGAAAGATGTGGTCAGAGAAAAAGGGCAAGATGGGAAGCAATATGGTTGGAGGTTTGCCTTCAGGTCCTGAGGAAAGGAGGGTCATCAGAGGAGGCCCAACAGCAGAAATTATTCTCTGGAGAATCTTCAAATGGAACAAAGGATCAAAGCGTGTTGACAGGAGGTAAACTAGAAGAATGAGTTTGCAAATTTTGTTATCTCCCCAATTTCCTGCTCACTGACATTTCATGGAGGGGAGAAATCAAGGGTCTAAAATGAGAAACATGTGGGGCATCTGGGTAGCTCAGTCAGTTGAGTGTCTGCGTTTGGCTTAGGTTGTGATCCCAAGATCCTGGGTTAGAGCCCCACATCAGGATTCTTGCTCAGCAGGGAACCTACTTTTCCCTCTCCCTCTGCCTGCTGTTCATCCTGCTTGTGTTTTCTCTCTGTGTGGCAAATAAGTAAACAAAAATCTTTAAATAAAATAAAAAGAGAAACACTCATTTTTGTTGGTCTTCACAGCCCACAGAAAATGTGAGAAGGGAAAGAAAATTAACACAAATGACTAAGGGAAGTGATGGTATGGTGGTGACAAAGTATGGATTTGGGGTGTCCATATTCTTCTTGTTCCATTACTAGAGTACCCCAGGGACATATTTGTGATGGACCAATTGGAAGGAAGGGAAGAGGCCCCAGAAAATAGGGTACAGATGGAAGGAGAAATGCCTGGAGCATAATTAGACAGTGGGAGGCATGTTGGAGAAGAGAAAACAGTCTTGGGAGAAGCAATGGAAATACCCACAAGGCCCCAGAGAGGAGTTGACAGTAGTACTTAGGAAGTTATTGTGGGAGAGGCAGGGGCTGGCTGGCCATGCACAGAACATGTGAGGAAGTGGGGGGGGGGGGGGGTAAGGGGGGGGGGGGGGGGGAGGGCAGACAGGCATAGAGCTTAAGGTGGGAGGGCACAATCACCCCCTTGAATGCTGCTCCCCACCCCAAAGGCCCCTGCCTCTGCCCTGGTCATCAGGCCAACGATTAAATCACAGACTCAGTTTCAGGTGAGGATAACTATAGCTAAAACACATGATATGCTATGGAACACATTATATGCTAGGGAAGGCATATAAGCACTCTCTGCTCTCCATTCTCCCACCTGTATCTCCCAAAGAGAATGTCTATTATCCTGGGGCCATCTTGAATAACAAACCCTAAGGAAAGAGAAAGGGAAAAACAAACAATGCAAAAGTTTTCCTAAGAGCAGAATTTTCCACAAGGCATTAGCCACTCCTTTCTCTGCTGTTCACAGCCCATGATGTATAACAAATTGCCTGAGGATCTGGTGGCAGGGAAGCCCCCTGGGGTGGAGGGCTGGCCCTCTCTGGTTCAAGGCCACTGGGTGTAGGCATCCTGTGGGAAGTTACCTTGCTGTGGCCTCCTTGCTTCCACTCTCTAACTCCACCCTGAATGAAACATCTCCTGTGGCAGATGGGAACAGGTAATAAAAATGAAGGTTTCTCATTTTATTTTGAATATTCATCATCCACAAGCACATCCACACAGTGAGTTTCAAGAAGCTTGCCCCTCAGGCACTCAGAGAGATCTGGAAATTTGCCATGAAGGAGATGGGAACTCCAGATGTTCGCATTGACACCAGACTCAACAAAACTCTCTGGGCCAAAGGAATAAGGGATGTTCTATACCGCATCTCTGTGCGGTTGTCCAGAAAATGTAAAGATTCACCAAACAAGCTCTATCCATTGGTTACCTGTGTACCTGTCACCACTTTCAAAAACCTACAGAGAGTTAATGTGGGTAAGAACTACCAGCTGATTGTCAAATAAAGGTATAAAACCTCAAAAGAAACAAAGGAAACGAAAGGTAGGAGGGAAGGGAAGGAATAGGAAGGGAAGGAGGAAAGGGAGAAGGGGAGAAAGGGAGAAAGGGAAGAGTCATAGAGAGAGAACCTAAATAGACATTTCTCCAAAGAAGACATCCAGATGGTCAACAGACACATGAAAAGATGCTAAACATCACAAATCATCAGGGAAATGCAAGTCAAAACCACAATGAGATATCACCTCACACCAGTCAGAACGGCTAAAATCAGAAAGACAAGAAACAACAAGTGCTGGCAAAGATGTGGAGAAAATGGAATCCTGCTGCACCGTTGGTGGGAATACAAACTGGTGTAGCCACTATGCAAAACAGAAAGGAGGTTCCTCAAAGAATTAAAAATAGAAGTACCGTATGATCCAATAATTCTACTATTGGGTACTTACCCAAAGAAAATGAAAACACTAGTTCAAAAAGATATATGCACCCCTATGTTTATTGTATCGTTGTTTACAATAGCCAAGATATAGACACAACCTAAGTGTTCATCAATAAATGAATGAATAAAGAAGATGTGTTGTGTGTGTGTGTATATATATATATATATGAGAGAATATCACTCAGCCATGAAAAGGGATGAGGTCTTGCCATTTGCAATATGCATGGACCTAGAGGATATTATGCTAAGTGAAATAAGTCAGAAAGACAAATGCCATATGATTTCCTCATATGTGGAATCTAAAAAAACAAAACAAATAAACAAACAAAAAGCAGAATCAGACTCCTAAACACAGAGGACAAACTGATGGTTGCCAGAGAAAAGGGCTAGGCAGGATGGGCAAAATATATGAAGGGGAGTGGGAGATACAGGTTTCCAGGGACAGAATGAGTAAGTCACAGAGATTAAAATCACAGCTTAAGGATTATAGTCAGTGGTACTGTACTAGCCTTGTATGGTGGCGCAGGGTAGCTACACTGTGGTAAGCCCAGCATAATGTAGAGGGATGTCGGATCACTCTTTGGTATACTTGAAAATAATGTAACATTGTATGTCAACTATATTTAAAAATTTTTTAAAGAAATATCCATATAAATATCTTTGCATGTTCTGCAAAATTACTTAAGCATAAAGACATAAGGACATTCTCCGTTACACAAATTTCACAACATAAAATCCCAAAACATAATGTATCTCTCCTAATGAATCAGTATGGGTGGTTTTGTTTGATAATAAAAATAACACTTTGGGACGCCTGGGTGGCTCAGTTGGTTAAGCGGCTGCCTTCGGCTCAGGTCATGATCCCAGGGTCCTGGGATCGAGCCCCGCATCGGGCTCTCTGCTCAGCAGGGAGCCTGCTTCCTCCTCTCTCTCTCTCTGTCTGCCTCTCTGCTTACTTGTGATCTCTGTCAAATAAATAAATGAATAGAATATTAAAAAAAAAATAACACTTTGGTGGTTCATCACCACAGCTCCGTATTAGAATCACCTGGGCAGTTTGACCAGCTCCGGGTGCTCCGTCCTCACCTCGTACCAATTAAGTCACAATCTGGGTACACGGGACTCAGGCACTGATGATCTTTGGTAAGTTCTCCCAAGTATTGTTGTGTACACCCAGGACTGAGAATCCCTCCTATAGTTTATCATCTTATCTCTCTAAAAATATCTTGACTTCTGTGACATGCAAATTTGGATTCCTTATAATACTTGGCCAAAATTTTTCATATTGTTCACATCTCATCCTCCATGGTTTACAACTTCTATTTGTCTTTTTTTTATTTTGGAAGTTTTTTTTTAAAGATTTTATTTATTTAGGGACGTCTGGGTGGCTCAGTGGGTTAAGCCCCTGCCTTCGGCTCAGGTCATGAACCCAGGGTCCTGGGATCGAGTCCCGCATGGCCTCCTTGCTCGGCAGGAAGCCTGCTTCTCTCTCTGCCTCTGCCTGCCTCTCTGCCTGCTTGTGTGCTCTCTCTCTCTCTCTGACAAATAAATAAAAAAATTTAAAAAAAAAGATTTTATTTATTTAATTGATAGACAGAGATATCACAAGTAGGCAGAGAGGCAGGCAGAGAGAGAGGAGGAAGCAGGCTTCCCGCTGAGCAGAGAGCCCGATGTGGGCTCCATCTCAGGACCCTGGGATCAGGACCTGAGCCGAAGGCAGAGGCTTAACCCACTGAGCCACCCAGGCGCCCCTCTATTTGTCTTTTTAATTATCATTAAACATCCCTTATAAAAGTCACCTCAGATCATTTCAGGAAGCAAATAGAGAACAAGCTCTCATTTTCTAGAAAGGTCAATCATGGAAATCCTTCTAAAAACCTATTTGTTTTTTTGACACCATGGGTTCTTTGGATAACTGGTTCCATAAATTTAGTCTCTGTTGTGCAAAGTCATGTTAACTTCTAGGTGTTCAAAACTTAATTTCCTTTAAGCTTTCAAAGCTATTTCTATACTTCCAATATTTAGGAAGTTCTGTATCCGTTTTCTATTGCTATGTAAAAGAGCTCCACAAATTAACAGTTTAAAACAACACACAGGGACGCCTGGGTGGCTCAGTTGGTTAAGCAGCTGCCTTGGGCTCAGGTCATGATCTCAGCGTCCTGGGATCGAGTCCCACATCGGGCTCCTTGCTCGGCAGGGAGCCTGCTTCTCCCTCTGCCTCTGCCTGCCTCTCTGTCTGCCTGTGCTCACTCTCTCTCTAACAAATAAATAAATAAAATCAACACACAGTTGTTTCATCTCACAGTTTCTGGAGGTGAGAAGCATAAACCTATCTGATTTCTTTGCTCAGGGACTCACCAGGCTGAAATCTGGGTGTTGGTTGGCCGGTGTTCACAAACGGAAGCTTGACTGAAGAAGGATTAGCTTCCAGGTTGTTGCCATGGCCCTAACATGCAGGCAGTTTGCATCTTCAAACAGCAGTACAGAGAAAAATCCTTCTGCTTTGAGTAAGAGTAATTGAAGAGAGAGCTCACCTGAATTGCACACACAGCTTCCCAGGTGTAGATGTTTCTCTGCCTCGTGTGTGGGGCTGTTTGTGTTTCCAATATCCTCTGTGAAGGCATCCCTGCATTTAGTAATGAACACATCGAGCTATTGCCTAGGAAGATAGCCTATAGTAGTGTCTGATTCTGTTACTGAGTGGTATCTGACAGCTCAGAGCTTACAAGTATTGAGTATCTGCCCCAAATTCATTATTTGAATCTCCCCGCCCCCTCATTTCATATATTAGTCTGGAAGGGCGGCCATAACAAAATACCACAGACTGGGGGGCCTAAACAATAGAAAGTAATCTTTTCCCAGTTCTGGAGACTGGAAATCTGAGATCAAAGTTTTAAAGGGTTTGCTTTCTTCTGGGGCCTCTCCAGTGTGTGGATATTCTTCTTCTCACTGTATTCTCAGTTGGTCTTTCTTCTGTGTGTGTCTCTCTGTGTGTCCACATTTCCTCTTTTTATAAGGACACCAGTTAGATAAAGATCGAGGCCCACCCTAACCACCTCGTTTTAACTTAAGAACCTCTTTAAAAAGCCCCATCTCCAAATTCAGTCCCATCCTGATGCACTGGGGGTTGGTGGGTCAACATGTGAGTTTGGGAGAGGACACAGTTCAGTCCCTAACACTTCACTGCCCACGCAGAAGTGTCTGAAACACTCTTGGATTGATCTCCATCTCATCATTAGCTGGAAGAGCTTACTAATTGTCCAAGCCTTTTATTTCTGCCCTTGAGGAGTTTGTGATATAAACAAACACAAGAGACAACTAGGAAAAAATACAGTAAAGTAGGAAATTAGCTGCTGATTTGGACAAAGAGGGCTATAGGTTCCTAGAAGTCCAAAGAAAGACAGGGATCAGAAGCACAGTGGCTGCAGCAGGTCAGGAGGGCTTCAGGAGCAGGACTGGTTCATGGACACTGGCAGCAAGCCTGAGGTCTGAACTAGTTGTGTTAAACTCTAGCAGTACCTTAGAATTATCTGGGGGATTGAGCTGGATCCTTTGCATTGGTATCAAAAAACAAAACAATGGGGCATCACTGGTGAGCCACTGGGTGGCTCAGTCAGTTAAGTGTCTGACACTTGATTTAGGCTCAGGTCATGGTCTCAGGGTCGTGAGATTGAGCCCCGTGTCAGGCTCCAAGCTCAGCAGGGAGTCTGCTTGAGATTCTCTCCTTCCCTTTCCCTTTGCCCTTCTCCCCAACCTCACCCCCTGCTCACATTTTCTCCCTCTTTCTCTAAAAGAAATAAATAAATCTTCTTAAAAAGGCAAAAACAACCCCTTCCAGGTGATTAGAATTCGTAGCCCAGCTGTGAACTGCTGGTTTGAATGGGTGGATGAGATACAGGAGGGCACCGCAGGTGAGGAGGAGAATACGAGCAGGAGCATGAAGGCAAAAACCTCGGGTATCTGAAGGACAAGAAGACCCACCTGTCTGGAGGGGTGGATGTGTGGGGAGTAGTGGAAATAAGTGTGCATGGATCAGAGTGAAATGCCTAGAGGGCCTATGGAACCGTTGCACAGACTGGAAAGGCAGGAGGGAGGCAGACACCAAGTTAGGAAGCTCAGCTATGTGGTTATTGCAGAAAACTGGGTGTAAGAGAACGAGGGCTTTGAAAAGTAGTGGCATCAACCCAGAAATGCAGACATGACTGTAAGGCTGTGAAGGATGGATTGGTAGAACTGGCTAAGTGGGTAAGTTGATAAGTGATTATAAACATGGGAGATTAAGAAAAAGGTTGGGTTATAAATGATCTCAAGGTTTTGAGGCTGATGGTCTGGGCATATACTAATAATAAAAAATAAATGCATAAGAGAAATTGTTGTCGTGGAGTAAAGAGCATAAATCTGGCTACATCCTGAGCTTCCCTCTAGGAGATATTAAGTCAGAGATAACATCTTGTTTATTCACACTCGGCATGACCATTCATTCTCATGTAGCAACTGCTCCATGCACTGTGGCTGACTAGAGTTGAATGAGGTAAAACTGGAACATCAAAGTAGACATCAGATATAAAAGTGCACATGACAGAGAAGAAAAATGAACACAGAAGAGATAAGAACTCAAGCTTTGATACCACAAAGGCCTTGGAGTGCTGTCCCCGATCTCCAATAAGGATTGCTAAGAATCTCGAGCAATGTCTCCCCACAGCACCCTTTCCCTTCCCCATCTCCTGCCCATGTAGAATGATGGAGCCTCGGCTGTTTTGTCACGCAGGACTCCTTTCCTTTGCTGGCTCCTATTTTCACTCGGGGAACTTCCCTTCCCCCAGTGCACACAGTCTTGCTGGGCCTGTCAATCAAAGTGCTCTGCCAACCCTGGCTAGGGTCTCCAACCACTACCTACACGTTAGGCCTTGTACCTGACATTAAACTTCTCCTCTTCCCTGAGAGCTTCCTGGACCACTGTGTCTATCATCCCCCTCCTCGGTTGAATTTCTAGAGAACTATGGTTCACACTGTTCAAGCTAGCAGTAATTTCCCCTTGACCTCAGGTGGGCCCATCAGACTCTCTTCTGGAATTCTGGGCCTTGAGCAGACTAACAGCAGTAGAGAACCCACAATCTCTTTGGTGACCGAGTCCTGGTGACACTCTCCCCTGGATCTCTGAAATTGCCTGGGTCCCTGTTAATTCAGTTTTGCTGTTAAGTCTTTGGGATTCTTCAAATCCTGCCAGTATATCCCTTTTCCTATAGTTAATCCCAACTAGTTTCCATTGCTTGCAACTGAAGCTTCTTTACTGATTGACCATATTCCTTCCCATGATTCAAATTGTCACAGCTCTATTTTGCGTTCAAAATCCAGAAGTGAGTGTAGTGTATCCTAGGATCTTTCTCTCTCCTTTTCTTTCCTTTTTTTAATTAAGTAAGTTCTATGCCCAATGGGGCTTGAACTCATAACCCTGAGATCAAAAGTCACATGCTCTAACAACAGAGCCAGCAGGCACCTACCCCCCTCTCCTTTTCTAAAGCTGTTCACCCCAGGGATTCTCATTTCCTTTGCAAATAACAAATAGTGATGGGCAGCAGCCCTCTGCAGGCCTTGCACTTTTCACTTCTCGTACCTACTAACTTTTTGGAAGAGGTCCCCATGACCCTTTTGCTGTAGAGTGTATTTTAAAGTCATGTGTTTAAAATGTTCTGTCTTGGACACCTGGGTGGCTCAGTCGTTACACAGCCGCCTTCGGCTCAGGTCATGATCCCAGGGTCCTGGGATGGAGGCCCACATTGGGCTCCCTGCTCAGCAGGAAGCCTGCTTCTCCCTCTCCTGCTCCCCCTGCTTGTGTTCCCTCTCTCTCTCTCTGCCAAATACATAAATAAAAAATCTTTAAAAAATAAATAAATAAAGTGTTGTGTCTCTTCTTACTCCCATCTATTTCTCCAACCCTAAATTCCCCTGCAGTCAAGGTCAGATGCCACTGAAGAGTATCTGAGATTGTGCCTCTGCATCCCTTCTTCCCCGCATCCCTACCCAGTGTCCTCTTTCTTCGAGTGACCACTTTACTTTAAAAACTAAGAACAATGATGCTCTCAGCATCATCAATGCTTCTCTTGCATCTGAGAGAAACAGCAGAAACGGGCTGTGGACTGGGCTTCTAGTAGGCCTAGAGACAAACGCCTTTTACCATGCCGACAACAAACACTCCTAAAAGTGATAATGTTACTTGGCATTGATGCAACACTTTTCATCTAGAAAGCAATTTGTAGACATCAATGGGTAAGCTGTCAGTTCTTTCCTCAAGAGTAAATGCATAGTGCTGGGTACAGTCCTCTCCAGTTCCTCAGAACCCAAAAATGGGCCCCACATATAAACTGTGGCTGCACAAGATGACTTCTTGGGACGAAAAGGGGGTCAAAGGTAGGGGAATGGAAAGAGGAAGAAAGAAAAGAAGACCTACAATTTATCTAGTGAATGTCAGAATGAGTCTGACAGGAGAGTCTGGAGAAAAACCCTCCAGGGTTCTGCTGCTATTTATCCTACTTCATGACCCACTGAGAAGTTTCCACAGAGATTAGGTCGTTCCCAGTCACCTCTCAAGCTGTAGGATTTTATCTTTTGATGATTCTTCCTTCATGTCTCCAGCACATGTCCTTATTCCCAATTCAAGTCCTACCAAGTGCACAAAAGCAAATGAACATTTGTGAGCGCATGTGTCCACATACACGTACATACACAACCTCTGTGCTCTTTCTTGCCTGGTTACCCACCCCCTTCTTATCTGGGGCTAGGAGCTGGGAAGAAAGGTAAATAATGAACCATGCCTGTTAGCCCGATGTTTTGCAATGATGTGACAGGAAAGAACTCAATGAGATTAAGGATGGGCTTACTTCTTAAGAAATCATCAAAACAAAGACGAGCCTCCACCTGTTCAGAGAAATCGCTGGCTGAACTTCTGAGCAGTTGACACCCTGTGAACTGCAAATAAATGCCAGGCATGAAGGTAGGAGCCAAAGCCTTTTAATGCTTTGCACACAGGTTTCCCATAAAGACCAAAGTATATCACAGCTGAGGCACCCACATAGTATCCTCTTGTCTCCTGCTTCTCCAATCAGAATGAGGAAGGTACAATTCCTTCCACAAGCCCCATCTCCCTTCTCAAGTACCTCCCTATTATGTGTATGGAGCTGTGTGGCATTAAAGAAAACAGATATGCAGCAGCCCATTTTCAGGACTGATCATTTGATGAATAGGTACTTGCATAATGGGACACAAGGGGAGGATTTTTTTTTTAAACCGTGGAGTCCTGTTCTCATAAACTCAATAAATTAAACTTTCAATTATAAAATTTCACTTTCCACACCTTATAAAGCCAACTATAAATCAAGGCACATCTTCATTTACTACCATTTGGCTGTTAATACATATATGTATCCATCTATTCTTTCCCAGACATCCTCTATGTATGTGTGTCCCTATGTTACCACTGGCCTATAAACCTCCTACCGGTCCAGGGGAATCAGAAAAAAGGGAAATCAGAGAAAAGAAATAGAGTAACCTAAGACTCAGAAGCAAGTGAACATTCTAAAAAATTGGTCCTGAGGCTAACTCCCAGCAGACACAGATGCATTATACTTAGACTCTGAAGTGGAGAAAGGCAAGAAACAAAGTGCCCAGTATGAACACATTAGGTTTCAGTTTTTTAGGTTTGTTGTTGTTTTCCTTAAAATGTAATGAAAGTTGAGCAATCTATTCAATCACAATTTACTTAGAACAAGAATACAAGAGTACAAGGGCCAGCCACGCAGCGTCACTACTGCTTTAGTAGAAGGGATCCCGTGAAGCCAAAAGCTTGAGGGCACGTAATAAAAATATCCACATGGAGCCATGAGTACTGACCCTGAACTATAGAACCAAGACAAAACAGAGGGTGCTTATCAAGTCCAGAGCACAGTACACACGCTCTCTGGCAGGGCTGTCTCCCTGGCCGCCAGGAAGAATGGCTGGCTTCTTGCAATTTTACTGTGCAGCTACAATAAAGCAGCTTGACTGATTTAAGTGATTAGTGACTGGTATGGTGAGAGAATCACAAACTCTTCGAACAGAATAATGAAGTCTGTCCTAGAAGTACTATGGAGATTCCAAGTCTTATTTTCTATGTTTCCACATTTGTTCCTTTGCTTGGAATCCAGTTCATGAAAGTAGGAGCTCCTTGGATCAGTGGCCTCCCGTAGGATTTTTTGAGAACGCTGTATATATTTTATTTGTAGGGGAAAATCAAAAGAGCCACAGATTAATTAAAGACAGTCTGGATAAACCTGTATGGACTTCAGGTTATTCTCCTGTGATTTTTGAAGGAGTAAAACATAGGGTAAATATGGGTTTGAATCATAGGTCTATCACTGCTTATTATCTAGAGCAAATTATCTGAGCAACAGACTCATTTTCTGTAAAATGGGGAAAATGGTTTAATTCATATAGCCACAGAGTTTAAAATTAGGTAATGTCCACAAGGCACTTGGCATTCCCTTATCCTAGAATTTTTTACTATTAGGTTGGTCATTTCTTATGTCTCCTGAATGGATGCATTTGTTTTATTCCTTAATCTGTTGCTTTAATATAAGTGCACTTAAAGCATTTCTGATACATCTGTTCTTTTTTTTTTTTTTTTTTAAGATTTTATTTACTTCTTTGAGAGCGAGAGAGTCTGAATGGGGTAAGAGGCAGAGGGAGAACCAGACTCCCTACTGAACAGGGAGCCTGATGCGGGACTCGTTCCTGGAACTCTGGGATCATGACCTAAGCCAAAGGCAGCTGCTTAATTAAGCGACTGAGCCACCCAGGGGCCCCCTGATACATCTGTTCTATTCTCAACTAACTGTTTACCCCCCTGCTGCTCCCTCCTGTCCCAGGCCAAGTGGAGTGGCTCTGGACACACACTGACACTCAGGATGTCAGAGTCTTGGGAAGCTGGGTGAGTGCTGGTTCTCTTACCCCAAACACAGGAAGGCAGAAAGCAGAACATATTACTGGATTATTAGACTATAGACGTTAACAGCTCACTGGGATCACCCTATGACAGTGATATAGTAAAGCAAGTAAGAACTCATATATACCGGGCATTGAGTCTGATGCCAGGAACTGACCTACACTGACTTCTGGCAACAACCCAGAGAGGTAGGCACTACTGTCATTTCTGTTTTGTAGACTAGGAAACGGAGGGCCAGAGAGACACAATACCTAGTCCTGGACCATGCCAGCGGCAGGTGACAAAGCCAATTCCAACCCAGGCAGCTGGGTTCCTAGGGCTGTGCTGACATTCAACAACTCATAAGCATGATTTTTCACTGAAGTGTAAAACCAACAAAACAAAAACACAACTGCATCCTAAGAGGTTATCATTCTGAATGACTCTTTAAACATATGGAAGGCATAGCTCCATAGGCAGTGGCTACTGTTCTGTCTGGGCCTGCCTCATACGGAGACAGTGCTTGTTAGAGCTGGGCATGGGGAAGCAGGAGGGGTGTGAATGTCTGGAAGATGGAAGGCAAACACAGATATACTGAAGTTCTACAGCATTTTTTAGAACAAACAGGCAGAAATAATTACTCAGTTGGGGCTTATTCAAAGGGCCAGCGTGCTCTGTCACGAATGCTGTGCATTGAGATAACAGCAATAGGTCTTGATGATCTGGTTTAGCTAAGGGAAGATAAGAATTCTAATAACCTTCGGAAGCAGTGATTCTATAATGTGAATGGAAAAGATTAACATATATAATTCAGTATTGCATTTTTCAAATTGTCGACCTTAAGAGTGATGCATTATTAGCTTGGGTGATGCTCCCGCTGTCGAGTGATTTGGGAACTCAATTTGAACTGCTTCTAAGTCAGAATACTTCAATGATGCTAAATCACATTTCATTTGGCCAAGATAAAGCACCACACGACTATGAGAAAACAATGCAAGTACATCACTTTTTTTTTTAAATTGTTTGTTTTCTTCTGTTTTTAAGATTTATTTGAAAGAGAGAGAGCATGAGGAAGGGGAGGAGCAGGAGAGAGAGGGACTCTGAGCAGAGTGGGGAGCCCAACTGGGACTCAATCCCAGGATCCTGAGACCATGACCTGAGCCCAAACCAGGATTTGGACCTGACTGAACTGCCCAGACACCCCAAAAGTACACTGTTTTTGCCCTAAGTTTACACCCATGACGGCTACTTCTTACAAATACTGCACAGGATTCTAAATGTAAGAGGAACAGTCCAGCACAAGGGACACCTGGGTGGCTCACTTGGTTAAGCATCTGCCTTTGGCTCAGGTCATGATCCCAGTGTCCTGGGATCAAGTCCCACATTGGGCTCCTGGCTCAATGGGGAGCCTGCTTTTCCCTCTCCCTCTGTCCTTCCCCCTGCTCATTCTCTCTCAAATAAATAATCTTAAAAAAAAAAAAAAAAGGAAGGAAGGAAGGAATGAAGAAAGAAAGGAAGAAAGAAAATTCCAGCATAAAAGAAAATCTTTAGATAATTTCATGAGGAAAATAACACTTGAGCCAGGCTGTGAAAGGTGGTTTTGAATAAGAAGACTGAGCAGGAGGTGAGTGGAGGTAAATAGTGTAGGCACAGCAAAGGGAGCAGTTGAGAAAGATAAAGACATCCTCAGTTATCTCAGGTAATCTAGGTTGGCTGGAGAATAGTATGGGCTGCTAGGGTGAAATTAGTCTCTAAAGACAGATTGAGGCGTTGGATGCCCACTGAAGTCTACTTGAACTTGCAAGCGATGGGAACCTGGGAGGCTATAAGCATTAGAATGACTGGAATTGTGCTTCAGAAAGATTAATGTCCTAGTGGTGCATTACATGGATTAAGGCCTCTTGAGGCTGACATCTGAATTTTCGAAAAATTCTGAACCAAGTCCGATTAATAAGAAAAGTGATATGGAGGTATTTATCATTTTTGGTCAAAAAACAAGGTATTGGGGGGGCGCCTGGGTGGCTCAGTGGGTTAAGCCTCTGCCTTCGGCTCAGGTCATGATCTCGGGGTCCTGGGATCGAGCCCCAAATAGGGCTCTCTGTTCAGCGGGGAGCCTGCTTCTTCCTCTCTCTCTGCCTACTTCTCTGCCTACTTGTGATCTCTATCAAGTAAATAAAAAATAAATAAAATTAAAAAACAAAAACAAAAAAAAACCCCAAGGTATTGGGGACACCTGGGTGGCTCAGTCAGTTAAACGGCTGCCTTCAGCTCCAGTCATGACCCCAGGGTCCTGGGATCTAGCCCCATACTGGACTTTCTGCTCAGCAGGGAGCCTGCTTCTCCCTCTCCCACTCCCCTGTTTGTGTTCCCTCTCTCACTGTCTCTCTCAGTCAAGTAAATAAATGAAATCCTAAAAAAAAAAAAAAAAAAAAAACAACAACAAGGTATTGAATAAAATAATTAGATAGATTTTCTTTTGTAGCTTATAAATGGATCTGATAGAACTTCCAAAAAAAAAAAAAAAACTCAAAGGTTTTGGAGTGGTGGCAGCATCACAAAATAAATATACAGTCTTCTCGAAAGCACCTGCTTCCAAGGATAACACCTATCCCAGTGACTAATCAGTTGCTCCTTTAAAGACAATCAGAATTATTATTTAATTCACAGTATACTTTTTAAATTATAATCCATCAGAAGAATTAGCTTCTAACATACAATGTGACCTTCTTAACCAGTCTGTGATGGCAACCTGCAGTTACACAAACACTAAGTTCTGCTGCCAAGAAATTTTTGCAGATGTAAATAAAGTCCTTATCAGCTAACTTTAAATAAATCCTTATCAGTTAACTTTAATGGTTGATTTCATGGTGGGCCTGACTTAGCCACCTGGAGGACATTAAAAGCAGGGCTGAGGCTTTCCTGAGGCTAAATGAAAGAAAATCTACCAGTGGACAAGAGCTTTGGCCCATGCCCCCTGACTTCCAGCCTCGTCTATACACTTCAGACTTGCATGGCCAGTCCATCTCAACTGCATAAATAAATCCCTTGTAATAAAACCTTTATTTACACACACAAATGTATGTACTTACATATATGTGAGTATATAATATCTATATATAAACACATGTAGTAAGGTTTTATATATACATCTGTATGCATGTACATAGGTATCTCATACTGGTTCTGAGACTCTGGTTGAATTCTAACACACAGTTTACTTTGTGAGAGTTGACAATCTGAAACGGATGCATTATAAATGAATTACAAAAATACCATTGTTAGAAACTATCAAAGTTAGGGGCACCTGAGTGGCTCAGTCGGTTAAGTGTCTGCCTTCAGATTGAGTCCTGCAACAGGTTCCTTGCTCAGCAAGGAGCCTGCTTCTCCCTCTGCCTGCCTCTCCTCCTGCTTGCACACTCTCTGACAAATAAACATGATCTTTAAAAAAATTGATTAGTTAAAAAAAGAAATTGTCGAAGTTAGAAACTACTAAAAAGTGTAGTATACTATATAGTATGAGATGGCTCCATTCTTACAACTACAGAATTCTTGGCTTCCAATCTGATTCTACATGGCATCCCACCAGGGATTCTTTTCTTTTTTTTATTTTTAAAGATTTTATTTATTTATTTGACAGAGAAAGATCACAAGTAGGCAGAGAGGTAGGCAGAGAGAGAGGAAGGGAAGCTCCCCGCTGAGCAGAGCCCGATGCGGGGCTCGATCCCAGGACCCTGGAATCATGACCTGAGCTGAAGGCAGAGGCTTTAACCCACTGAGCCACCCAGGTACGCCCCCACCAGGGATTCTTAATCTGGGATCTGTGACCCTCTCAGGAGAGCCCACAGCTTTCACCAAATTCTCAGAGAAATCGATTTCTCCCCAAATTATTAAGAATTGCTTAGCTTGGGGCGCCTGGGTAGCTCAGTGGGTGAAGCCTCTGCCTTTGGCTCAGGTGATGATCTCAGCATCCTCGGATCGAGCCCCGCATCAGGCTCTCTGCTCAGCGGGGAGCCTGCTTCCTCCTCTCTTTCTCTCTGCCTGCCTCTCTGTCTACTTGTGATCTCTGTCAAACAAATAAATAAAATTAAAAAAAAAAAGAATTGCTTAGCTTATTTTGAAGGTTATAAGGTTATTTATGCTCAATTTCCCAATGATAGCTTTAAAAAAAAAAGATTAATTAATTTATTTATTTGACAGACGGAGATCATGAGTGGGCAGAGAGGCAGGCAGAGGGGAAAGTAGGCTCCCTGCTGAGCAGAGAGCCTGATTCGGGGCTCGATCCCAGGACCCTGGGATCATGACCTGAGCCGAAGGTAGAGGCTTTAACCCACTGAGCCACCCAGGTGTCCCCCAATGATTGCTTTTATATACAACTATGAATGGGTAGTTGACTCTCCAGCTGCTTGCCTTGTGCCAAAATTAGTGCTGACATTTTACAGATTTGGGGGGTTGGGGAGGCAGGGCACTTGTAATTTGCAGAAAAAATTCACTGAAAGTCTTTACCTGACTGAAAGTCCATAAATCCATGGTGAGATGATCCACCTAAGAACTCTACATATTAAACCCGAGCCTCAAATAGTCAAGAAAATCAGTGATGCAGAAAATAGTTTAAGTCCTATTTGGTTCACACTGACACTTTTAATAAAACTAATAAAAGAGAATCTCAAAATAATTATACTGCCACGCATTGTCAATTTTTATTGTGTGAACAGATTTATACTTCATACATAAAAGTCCGTAAGAAAAAAAAGAATAATTCTAAATTCACATTAAATACCCATGTTGTCTTTTAAGATTTTATTGGGGGGGGGGTGCGGGGAGCAGGAGAGGGAGGGAAACTTGAGCAGACTGCCCTGGAGCCCAACTAAATCCTCTATCTCAGACCCTGAGATCATGATCTAAGCCGAAACCAAGACTGGGATACTTAACCAACTAAGCCCCCCACGAGCCCCCCACGTTAAATCTTTCAGCAAAGTGACAGATTATGACTCATATTATGTAAGAACAATCACTTTATCATTTATTGTTCAACTTCTTTGCTGTATCCCACAGGGTGGAACAGAGAGCCATTCCCTGGATTTCCTCCTGGTGTGCCACGCATGCCTTCCCGACCCACCCCTACTCCTCCTTCCACACTTCTGATGGTTGAATTCAGCTGTCACTGCACACCTTTGGGTGAGTCACTGGCATCTTCAGCATCTCGTGTCCACGACCACTATCTTGATTTCCCTCCTCTGCCCGTCTTTCCCAATAGACAAACTGGGTCATCTCGCGCCTGACAGCTCAAACCAGAGACCTCGGCTTGGGTGGCTTCCTGCTGCTCCTTCCCGCCCTGCATCCGGCCTGTGCCCCACCCCCCAGGAACCCCCAAGGCCACTCACATGACCGCCATGAGGCACCCTTCTCCCAACTGATCTGCTTTCCACACAAACCAGAAAACCACTTCCAAAACCTAACCCAGGCCATCTCTCTCCCTTGCTTCAACCTCCGCCCTGGCTTCCCACCTCCCCTAAGAATGAAATCCCAACGCGTCAGCCCCGGGCAGCACCATGGCCCTCGCCCTGCCCTCGCCCTGCCCTCGCCCCAGCCTTCACCCCGGTCGCCGCTCCCACCTCGGGCCACACTCCCGTAGGCCGTTCCTGCCCCGCTTCACATGGTTGGCGTCTCCCAACCTCCGGTCTCGCTTCCCTGTCACCACCTCGGAAATCCCTTCTCACCAGAGCAGGTGTCCGTGTCCACGGCGCCCCCCCTGCCGCCGCTGGTTCCCGAGCGGTGCCCCTCGCGCGCTCTGTGAAGCGAGACGGCTGGGACGCGCGCAGCACCGACCTCCGGCCGGTCTCTGGTCTCCGGCCAAGGCTCTGCCCCGGACGGGCTGCTGCGGCAGCACTATCACCCCACCATTACCAGTTTATCTGTCCTTTCCCACGCTGTTTTGGTGTGGTTTCCCTTGATTGAAAAAAGACACATTTGAATGCGTCTTCGTCTTCGGACGATGCCGGACTCCTTGCCCCACTGCTTTATTAGGTCTTACATTTCCTTTCTCGAAGCCTCTCCATGTGTATCTATGACACACCTGTGCTGTGTGTGAGTGGTGCGCTGTTCAGCACTTATTTTCTTAGATTACTTACAGAAGCTGTTTTCTGTGAGCTAGCACAGGTAGATACAGCAATGAATTAAATAGGAATTTTGTCTTTAAAATGTCTAAAAATGGGGCGCCTGGGTGGCTCAGTGGGTTAAAGCCTCTGCCTTCGGCTCAGGTCATGATCCCATGGTGCTGGGATGGAGCCCCACGTCAGTTTCTCTGCTCAGCGGGGACCCTGCTTCCTCCTCTCTCTCTGCCTGCCTCTCTGCCTACTTGTGATCTGTCTGTCAAATAAATAAATAAAATGTTTTTAAAAATTTTTAAATTAATAAACAATAGGGACGCCTGGGTGGCTCAGTTGGTTAAGCGGCTGCCTTTGGCTCGGGTCATGATCCCGGCATCCTGGGATCGAGTCCCGCATCCGGCTCCTTGCTTGGCAGGGAGCCTGCTTCTCTCTCTGCCTCTGCCTGCCTCTCTGTCTGCCTGTGCTCACTCTCTCTGACAAATAAATAAACTCTTTAAAAAAAATAAAAATAAATAAATAAATTAAAAATAAAATAAAATGTCTAAAAATGATTAAGTCACCTCTCAGGATGAGCCTGGTTAATATAAACATGAGACTGAATTAACTTTTCAAAGACAGTTACTTCATTTAAATTCTGTATTTAATATCTCTTCTCATCTAATTCTTCCACACAAATGTGAATTTGTACTTACCTTTATTTAAAAAAAAAATCCCTAGCTACACTTGTAAACACAGCATCATGTATAAACTTACGGAATCCCTATGTTGTACACCTGAAACTAATGTGATATTGTGTATCAACTAATCAACTATACTCAAGAAAACACTTTTTAAAAAAAATTCTATTATTAAAATGCTAATCTGTCCTGGTTGAAACTTATCTATAAAAAATATTAAGCTAAAAGCCCTTAGAGAATAGCATTAGAATAGAAGTTCTTTTGTGGTCCTGATTCTGCTGCAATTTTGGAAAAATCTTAACTCCTCTGGGCAGCAGTTTTCTGCTGTGTTAAAAAACAAAGGACAGGGAGGAGGAAAGGAGGAAAAAAGGAAAAGAAACTGGGCCGAATCATCTTGGAAGTCCTTTGCCACTCAAAATTTTCTTGATTCTATTAAAAAAAGAATTTGCCTTTAATACACAGAGGTCTGCAAAGCAGAATGATAATGACAGCTACCATGTGCTGGGGGTTTAGTATGTATGTACTGATATACTATATGAAAAGAATTACATCGGCTCTCATTTAACAAATGAATTTTCAACTATTACTCTACTGTTTGTTTTTTTAACAGTGGATACAATTCTCAATTACTTCTCTAAGAGAAATGGCTGAGTAGATGGGAAAAATTTATGAAAATACATATCAAAATGAGACTTAAAAACAGAACTTTTTGGCAAAGTCTGCTGTATCAGAGGCCCATGATAAAATGCTACTGTTCCACAGGACAAAGTAAAAATATTGTCCCAACCTGATTAACCGACAGCTACAATGTCTTCTCTTCAAAAGGTAGGATTTCAGGATCAAGCTAATTCTCTTTCTAAATTCAAGCACAAACCTGAAGTACCTCAAAAAAAAAAAAACCAAAAAAAACCACAGATGCCAATAAAATAGAAAGATAATTCAAAACTAATCTTTAGGCAGGCATAAACGATCATTTGACTGTAGGAAAACATTTCCTGCACATTGGCCTATATTTACTATTAACATCAAGCTAATCAACAAAAATTAAATATGCTAGGGAAATAATGTATAAAAATCACATTTTTAAAAGTGAGAGTTGAACTCAGTAATGCCTTGGGAAAACTAATGCAAAAATTTAATGAGTTTTATATCAAGAATTGTACTTTTTATAAAATATTTGCCACATTTTACTTAAGTCCTTCTATGATTTATAGTCCATTTCTTTTTAGTTGGCATTAAATACATCTTTTTTTCTTTTTTTTGGACTAGTGAAGTACCACCTTCATGAAGCCAGCTTCCAAAGCTAAGGTTAAGTCAACTCACGATAATAAATCCCTCTATTACAAGTTAACAGTCAACTCCCTCAATTGTGGCTTAAAAAAATATTTTGAAGCACCTCAACTTCAAACAACTGGCCTCAGAAATGTCATATGATATACTGAGTACAAAGATCACAACTTGATCTTTGTATTTTTTTTAAATACTAATATCCAAGTGATTATAACCACACAAAAAGCTACAGAGTTTGAGATAACCAAAAAAAAAGAAGTATCTTCCATCATTATGTATAATCTGCCATAACCACACAGAAAGGGGAAATTCTATTCCACTTTTCTATCTTCCCATGGGAGCATTCAAATGTGCACTCCTAAGTTAAAAAACCTACCTCCAACTAGTAAAATATTCTATGATACCACATTAGATAGATGCCCTGGGAAACGGTAATGTCAATTTCTTTAAAATTGTTCCAGGACATAAAATAATAAAGAACATGTAGCAGAGTATATAATAAGTATACAATAAGTAGTAATAAGCATATAATAAGTACTGAGTAAATTAGATATTATTGATATACTCATCACCAATTAGAGCACTGAAGAATAATTACTCAAATGGTGGCCTCAGAAAAGTGAATCTACCTCCCCAAAATTCTGATGTTTTTAAAAAAGGTCAAATTCTAATTAAATCTGTAATAGTTTTACTAATACACATTAAATATTAAGCTAGTTGTAATATACTGACATTTTCTGGTTATTTGATAGCTTCAGAATTCTGTATTATTTTAGTTATATGCAAACCAAAGATAAACCAATAGAAAAATTATATGAAAATCCTCTCAAAGTAGGAAAAATATTTTCTATAGTAGTATAAGGTTCTATTTTTTCCAAGAAATAGCAATGATTAAAAAAGAACCCATTTCTGTATAACAAATATAAATGTGCCCATCTACCCAAGAAGTAGCACAAGAAACATCTATAAATAGCACAGGAAAACACAGATAAATCTCCACAGACTGAGCCAAAAGAGTGAGGTATTTCAGAGAAGGTATTTATCATCAGAACAGTATGGTTTCCTATATTTAAGATCTATTTATTATTTTTTTTACAAGTAGCGAAGTCCCTCCATTTTTTTTCCAGCTTAATATACATGGATATAAAAAGCCACTGATTTCACTCCGCCTCCCACCCCAACCCAAGTGGATAACAGGAAGTTGAGAGATCAGAGCAGCCTCCTGATGCCAACGTGGTTTCCTCTTTACCTCGAACTTAACTCTGGCACTCTCATCAGTCATCCTCTTGCTGATTTCTTTTCTGTCAAAAGACACCAGGATACACTAAATTAGCACATTCTAGTTGGGATATTTGTTCAGCCAAGATCACTTTTTCTGTCAGCAAGTATAATTTTCTAGAGCCCTTGGCAACAGATATGGTTGAAAATCATCAGGGAGAAACATGTCTTAACTAATTCATCAGATAAGTTTATCACTTTGGCTCCTAGGCACATGATCCTCAGGTACTTGAATACTTCTCTTTCTTCCATTTGTGCAAACGTTCCCACATAGCAACACACAAAAGAATATAAATACACACATTCCTCTTTAGTAATCAGCTCAGAGCTGGGTCTTCTCTTAGCTCTGTAACAGTATACATACAGACTTTCTTCAAAAGCACAAGTATTGTGAAAATTATTCAAAAAGCATAAACATCATAAAACACATTTTCTAGGGGCGCCTGGGTGGCTCAGTTGGTTAAGCGGTTGCCTTCGGCTCAGGTCATGATCCCAGCGTCCTGGGATCGAGTCCCACATCGGGCTCCTTGCTCAGCAGGGAACCTGCTTCTCCCTCTGCCTCTGCCTGCCACTCTGTCTGCCTGAGCTCACTCCTGTTCTCTGTCTGACATAAATAAATAAAATCTTTAAAACAAACAAACAAACAAACAAACACATTTTCTATCATTCTAAGCAATAAATTATTCCTACAGCTTACTTTAATATTTCATTATAGAATGACCTAACCAAATAAAATCTAGGTAGTATATGGGTACAATGAAATTTTACAAAGTCAATTTGAAAACAAAGGTGTACACATATGTGTACTAAGTACACATATACCTTACCAGTTTAAGAAAATCTATGAGTTTGTGAGCATCCTCCCCAGTAGACAGGTCTACAAAGTCCTTCGGAAGTCGGTAACTCAAATAGGGACTGGGCTGAACTGTCACTTCACTGTTTGTACAACGGAAAGCTGGAGAATCCTTTACAAAGAAAAAAAGGGAAAGTCTTTGAGGAATTATCTTTTTAAGTCTATTCTTCAAAGTGAAAAAGATACTAGTATAACAATTTCAAATTTGTGTTCCCTTCTGTACTAGGTAAGGAAGGAAGGAAGATTCTGAAGTAAAAGAAACAACAAAATTTTAAGACTATTTCCAGATGTTCACTAGAAAATAAATACACAGTATCTGAAAACAGTGCCCTCATGGAGAGCTTTGGTCAATCCCTAAATGCTACCAACCACTATTCACTGTGATTGGCTTATGGGCTCCTTAGTCCTTGAATGGACCGGAGGCCTATGGCTAGTTCTCTCTGGCCTTGGGCAATCTCATGCAGGTCAGAGAGCTTTATCAATATTAGCATTTTCTATAGGTGCACAGTGGGGAATTACTGTCCTGGAGAATAAAGTTAATAGTGAGGGCAAGCAAGTGCTATGAATTCCTAACACTTTTGTGCTTCTCTTAGTCATTTCACTTACATATTTGTGTATCTCAGCACCTATGGAAAACTGCAAATTTGAGTATCATATTTAACAAGTCTTCACATTCTTCAATGTACTTGCTTAGAGTCTTGCATTTAATATTTACATGTTGCCTTGTGCCAAAAAGGATTTCAGAGACAGAAGGCCTTGGGTTTGGACTTCATGGGTGGCAGGTATCTAGGTGAGGGATGGATGGTGTCCAGCAGAAGGAGAGAGGCCAGGAACTTGAGTGGAACAGGACCGTAGAGCCCTAGAAAGCAGGCCATATCTTGTGACAGACCAGTCATCTGACAAGTACTTGGGAAACACCCACTTTGCTCTGACCTTTTCCTAGGTATAGGAGGTAACTGGTAAACCAGTCTGGCTGAGAGCCAATAAATAAGCAAATAAATACAACAGCAAGATCGTTTCAGATAGTGAGAGGTGTTCTAAAAACACAACAGGGTGCTATGATAAGAGGCCACTTCACAGGGGTGGTCAGGTAACACCTTGCCGAGGATGGAACATGTGGACTAAAAAGTACAATGAAAGCAGCCCCAGGAGGTCTGGGAAGTCAGGCAGGGACCGGGCACAGCTTGGAAAGCAGTGGGCACAACCCAGGCAAAGATCCTGAGGCAGGGCTTTGTAGCTGTGAGAACCAGAAGAAAAGCTAGGTCTCCGTGAAGGGGAGTAAGGATGGTGAGACAGGCAGGACACGACTCTGGGGAAAAGGCAGGAGCCTGCTCCTGTTTCCCTGCCAGCCCCCGACCTTCAATATAATGTTTAAATTAAAAAGAAAGAAAGGATTTGGATCATAGAGTGAATTTTGTACAAACTGTTTCTATCCACTGTGTCCCTCCTATTTAAAAATAACCCTGTGCTGAATAATTTACGCTTTCTTTCCTTGACATTCAGATTTAATGGCCCCCAACTCTAAGATGCCAGCACGAAGACAATTCTTTCAGCCATTAATTTAACAAAAATCAACCGTGCCTAAATTGTGCTAAGGCACACCAATCCGTGAAGAACATCACAGAAACTCCCCCTCCCCCCCAACTTACAGTCTGGGCAAGTACAAGACAACAGGGCCAAGAGTCTTGAGAGGAAAAATAGCCATCTGAGCCAGAGCTAGGAAAACAGGGCCAGAAAAAGGCCAGACAGAGTAATGATGAAAAGAGGTATTTCAGAGCTAAGACAAAAGATCCTCACACTGAAAGCAAGGCAACAGCCAGAAAAGCAGGAAGAAACCCAGGAGGAGAGCGTGTATCACGGAAACCAAGGGAAGATGTGCGGTGAAAACACGGACGAGGGTAACACATTCAAATGTTGCCATGCATCGTTCCCTGGCCCTCGCAGGCCGGTAGAGCCCTTGCCAAGAGCAGGTTCTGTGGAGCAGCAAGGCCGGAGGCCAACCGCACGGGGGGAGGGGTGCCCAGGTAGAGAAGCAGCAGACAGGAAAGGCCGAGTGAGAAGGCTGGCTGTGAGCAGTTACAAAACCACAGGTCACCTGCCAGCATGAGGGAAGCCAGTGGGAAAATACCTGTGTGTATGATTATAGAACCACGCCTGGACAACATAAACTGCAGGGGTAAGAATGGCAATTTCCAGGTGGTAGGACTTCAAGTCTTGCCTCGTTCTAATTCCCTGGTTTTTTAAATAATTGTGTAAAAATAAAACTGCTTTTTAAAATACATTAAAAAACACAAAGATTAACGCATATGTAGTAAAATCATTTATTTTAACAAGCTTATGTGTATGTATACAGGCACGTGATACACACCAAAATGTGTACCAAATACGGTATAGAAAATATAAACCGTGGTTCTCAACATGGTAGGACTGTGGGTAATTCAGAATGCTCTTCAAAAGTGGGCATGTCTTACTTTCATAAACAGAAAAGGGCAACACAAAGGTGTTGTTCAAAGAAAGTTTGGCTGCGAAGGTGAGGAGACAGAATTGCTGGCTGAAGACATGAGGTTGAAGGAGGTTTGTCTCTGGACAGAAGATACCTGAACACAGACGCGCCGGGTGGACAAGAGGAGAACAGGAAACAGGACGGAGCGAGCAGCAGCACGAGTATCACGGGAGACGGTAAGGAATAGCACGCTGAGCAGCTGGAACTGTTAGACTGAGGAGGAGGGACAAAGGGACGCTCAGAGGTCTGAGGACAATTACACGAAGTCAGTTCGCACCAGCGGCTTCTCTTCCTATGAAGGAGGATGTGGAATCATCTGCTGAGGGGCGGAAAGGGAGGATGGGCGGCCTGAAGGGTTACACGGGAGTGTGGAAGGCCACCGTGGGTGGAAGAAAAAGCTGGTGAGGGAAACACTGCAGTAAGGTCCCCCTGATGGGGTCAAGACTATGACTATGACAAGACCACAGGCTGGACACCTGCAGTTTTCCTCTCTCAGGGGTCAGAAGGCTGGAGCTAGGATCAGAGCCAACATAGGAATTGACCCAGGGTCAAGATTCTTCCAGGTGAGTCATGTACACACCCTTTTTGGTCACCTCCATGATTGAGTACCTATTAGTAAATCTGTGTTAATGCCTAAAGAACAAAGGAGCAATTATTTAATGGATTACAAGGTTTCCTGTAATCCTTTTTTAACCTCTTACCTGCTCCAGAGCGTCTCCTTCACTAAAATCACCTTTTAAGTTTCTTCCAGATATCAGTTCTTCCCAAGTAAACAGCAGCGAATCAGTTACTTCACCAAACGGATTGAAATCAATCAGCCACACCTTCCCCTAAAGCACAGACAGAAAAATTAGTAAGCACGGAATAAAAACAAACACAGGTTTGTCATCTGTCTCATCTAAAAGATCATCTTCATATTGTTTTTACCCAAACAATAATATTAAAAATCCTGCAATTTATTTCAAAAGACAGTTCCTCCAGGTCCCAGCTGAGAAAGGATCACTTGTCTAAAGAAATGCAGAGAAAGGACCTAGGAAACAAAAGCCCTGACAAAGGTAGGTATGCCAACTCCTGCCTAAAATCACACAACAATTCTAAGTCAAAAATGCAAGCAGGAGAAAGGACAATCTCACAGAATGGTTCCACCAAAATAGCATGACTGGAATGCTTTTTTTTTTTTTATTTTTTTAAAGATTTTATTTATTTATCTGATAGACAGAGATCACAAGTAGGCAAAGAGGCAGAGAGAGAGAGAGGAGGAAGCAGGCTGTCCGCAGAGCGGAGAGCCCGATGCGGGGCTCGATCCCACGACCCTGGGATCATGACCCGAGCCGAAGGCAGCGGCTTTAACCCACTGAGCCACCCAGGCGCCCCGACTGGAATGCTTTTAAGGGTGTCCGCAATCACCTTGCCTGAGGAAGCCAGGCAGAGGCAGGGAAGAACCAACAGATCTGAGAGCACCTTCCTTACCCGAGAGGCTGCTGCAAAAGGGGCATTTAAAACACACACACACTAGGGCACCTGGGTGCTCAGTGGTTTAAGCCTGTGCCTTCGGCTCGGGTCGTGATGTCAGGGTCCTGGGATAGAGCCCCACATCTGGCTCTCTGCTCAGCAGGGAGCCTGCTTCCCCCCTCTCTCTGCCGGCTTCTCTGCCTACTTGTTATCTCTCTGTCAAATAAAATCTTTGAAAAACACACACACACACGAAAAATGTAGGGAAATTCTCAGTTTTCTTCAGTCTTCGTGTAATATTTGCTTTGTGGCACATGAAGGGGAAATGAAAAATATCAATCTTTTTTTTTTTTTTTTATTTGTCAGAGGGAGAGAGAGAGAGCGAGAGCGAGCACAGGCAGACAGAGAGGCAGGCAGAGGCAGAGGGAGAAGCTCCTTGCTCCTGTCGAGCAAGAAGCCCGATGTGGGACTCGATCCCAGGATGCCGGGATCATGACCTGAGCCGAAGGCAGCTGCTTAACCAACTGAGCCACCCAGGCGTCCCGAAAAATATCAATCTTTAAAAGCAATTTCTATCTTCTGTTCTGAGTACTGGTGGGCATGTGAAAGGTTCTAGACACAGGGAAAGAATACTTCTGACCTAGTTATTCTGAGTTTGATTAGAATCAGGTGCATCTTAGTATATAAAGCAGCAGAGCACATCTGGGGAATCTGTGTAATTGTGCCAATAGATTAAAGCCACATTTGATCACAGAGATATATTTGACATTTAGTAAATGTTTCCTTGAAACTTTTATCTTTCATATTTTCCTCACTGAAACATTCATATGCTGGCACCATTTTGCTGTTGATATTTTTTTTGGTAAATATGCAATCTTCATCAGATGTGCATGCATAAAATTATATCCACCTAAGGAACTAGACTGCTGAGCTGGCATTATTAATCTCTAGCACTGTTTCTCATCTGGGTTCAAAGAAAATTTTAAGAAAGATGAAGCATCTTATTAGGACTAGCTTCAAACATCAGAAACATCTAGCAAGTAGCCAAAAACCATTACAGGAAGTTTGGACCACATATTTTTTGGTAAGTTTCCTATTATATACTAATCCCCTCTTTCCCCCACAAGCACCCCCCAGTCCAGGAGAAAGCCTGTATTCTCTTTCTTGCCACCTGAGCTGTTTTCTTACACAGATTCTAAAACCACTTGTTCAGTGTTCATGTGAAATAATGTTAGCCATTAATCAACTTCTTTGTGTGACATTAGCTTTGTTTTGGGGTGATTAGTAAGATGTCTTTAACATACTGTGTACTACTTTAACAAAATGGGTATTTTCTAACCTCCAAACCCTTTCTACTTGAGTTTTCATAACCAATAAAACCACCCCTTTATTAAAAGGGGGGAGGATATTTGTTAGTAGAGGAATATTGAGCTCTATAAACTAAAAATATGTCATACTATAAAAAACAAGCAAAACTAAAACAGATCAGCTGGCAGAGTTTGTTCAGAAGGCATCCTCCAGTTTACTAAAGGAAAAAGAAACCAGCTGTAATCAGGCATGAAACTATCACGATGAAACTATCAAGGATTTTATAGCTCTAACATGTTTTTTATGTAACATCTCAGGCACAAGACATCCTGAGAAAGTCTGTTTTTAGGCAATCCATCAGGTAAGAGTGGTCACACTGACCTTCCTGATATCCACCAACTAACCACCCTGCTACCTGCCAAAGAAATCTCTATGCACCAAACATTACCAGGCATTGAAGCATAAAGACCAATAACACAAAATCTATTCCTTCAAAGAGCTCGGGCCAGGACACACACACACACACACCCGATGTGGTTTGTAAAAGACTAGAAATAAGCTATGTGTTCATAGGTAGGAAAATGGCCAAACAAACTACATAGTATATTCTCAAAATAAAATACTACACCATTGTATGAAACTATAAAGTTCTCCAAAAATACAATGTTTTAAACAAATGTATATAAAGCAAGGTACAGAGTACATATCACATGCTAACTCTTGTGTATGAAAGATGGAAAAAGGTAAGTATATTGCTTGTTTCTGCAAGCAAATACTGGAAGGATATATAAAAAAAACTAATAAAAGCGTACTTGTAGGAGGTATAGAGGAATAGAGGTAAGAAGAGCAAGACTTTCTATATGTATTTTCACATTGATTTAATTTTTGAGCAATGTGAAGATATTCACAACTAAAAAGTTTAGAACTCAGTAGGTTTTACAGAGCAGTGTTTGCTAGGGTGCAGGGAGGGTCATCAGGAAATGTGGGGGAGTGATGAGGGTTCTACATGTTCATTGTAATAGTGGTTATACAACTGGATGTATTTGTCAAAACTTATAGAACTGTACGCTATAAAGGATTAATTTTACTCTGTGTTATTTCTCAAAAACTCTAACCAAAAAATTTCAGTAGTTTTAAATGATTGAAAATATAGGGACGCCTGGGGTGGCTCAGTCAGTTGGGTGTCTGGCTCTTGATTTCGGCTCATGTTGTGATCCCAGGGTCATGCAATTTGGCTCCACATCTGGCCCTGCACTCAGCAGGGAGTGTGCCTGGGGTTCTTGCTCTCTCTCTCCCCCTGCCCCTTCCCCCCGACTCACAAGCACACACACACACTCTAAAATAAATAAATAAATCCTTTTTTTTTAAAAAGATTAAAAATAAATCAAAACCCCAAGATATAAGATACTATGAAAAACAGAATATACAGAACTGAAGTTACCAAACAGAACCTACAGATATGAAAAAATATAGCTAATACAACTTAACTTCAGTGAAAGGTTAAATGTATCCAATCGGACACCACTGAAAGAGAACTAGTGAACCAGAGATGTATCTGAGAAAATTACACAACACAGTACAGAAAAGAAAGAAGGTGGAAAACAAGAAGATGAGATACACCAAGATAAAATGAGATGCGCTAACATTCCTCTAAACAGATTTCCAAGGACAGAAGATAGAAAGAAAGAGGTAACATTTGAAAAGATAGCCAAGAGTTCTTCACAGTTGACAAAGGAAACGAATTTGTAAACTTAGGAAGTATTCAAAAAAGATAAAAGAAGGGGCTCCTGGATGGCTCAGTGGGTTAAGCCTCTGTCTTCAGCTCAGGTCATGATCTCAGAGTCCTCGGATCGAGCCCTGCATCGGGCTCTCTGCTTGGCAGGGAGCCTGCTTCCCCCCCCGCCCTCTGCCTACTTGTGATCTCTCTCTCTCTCTGTGGCAAATAAATAAATAAAATCTTAAAAAAAGAAAAAGGAAAGGAAAAAAAACCTGCCACTAAAATGACTAAAATGGAGCAGTGTCTTCAATATGCTCAGACAATAGAACTAGTCAACCAAAAATTCTATACCTAGCTAAGCCTGAAAGCTAAACAACTTTTCCAGCCAAAGGCTGAGGGAATTTCTACTAAAAGATATACCAGTAAAGAGAAACTGGATCCAAAAAGCAGTGGTTAAGAAGCAATGGAAAGCAAAGAAAGTGAAAATCAATAGTCATGACTAATCTAGGGATATTAAATACAAAGTAGAACTAAAACTCAGAAATCACAGTAAGATATCAAGCAGGCACTGGGAATTTGTTCCAAGGTCCTTGTATCATGAGGGCAACAGTAAGTAAGATGAACTTTTGAACTTATTAAATAGCACATTAAGATTTAAAGATTAAAAAAAAGATATAATGATAACTACCCAAATAACAAGTAAAAAATAAAACTTCAAAATTTTGGCGGGGGAGGGGGGGAGGGTAAAGTAGAAAGAATAAAAAAAGAATAAAGAAAAACCAGTAATGTAATGACAGGAGAAAACAAAACCATAGGAAATAATAAGATGGTGTAAAACAGTCAGATATCAAATACTACATATGCAAACTATACTCACCTGTTAAAAACAGAAATTGTCAGCGATTAAAAAAACAAAACCCAGTAATATGCCACCTACAAGATATATGCACAGATCTAAAACCTAACAGTTAAAAATAAAAGGAATGAAAAAGGTAAATTCTAAGACCAAAAGAAAACTGTAGTAACACTATTAATACCAGACAAAATATACTTTAATGCAAAAACTACAAAAGCATTCTTAGAGATGGAGATGGTCACTGCCTAATGATGAGAATTCAGTAGGAAAACAAAACCGTTATGAACATATGTTCTTGTCGAAGACCAAAATCTCAAAGTGTGTAACACAAAAACTGACAGAATATGAAAGCAAAAGATTTTACATTTTAACATACCCTGTTTGGTAACTGATAAATTAAGTAGAACAAAAAATTACATAATATACAGATTTTTTAATGGTTTTTAAAGTTAGAAAAATTATATGTAAAAGTATAAACCTATAGACAAAATATAAAGAACCCAAATACCCATCACTCAGTTTCAACAATTACCTTGTTGAACCTCACAGCCAATCTTATTACATCTATATCCCATCCATTCCCCCCAAATCTGTATTGTTTTGAAGGTCTCCTCAGACATCATTTCATTCACAAGCTATAAAAAGATTTTCACAATTATTATTACCAAGCTTAATCTAACAAACATCTACAGAATACTTCACACATTAGTTGTAATTTTTCAAACACACACAGAACAGACACAAAAAAGTGACCAAGTTGCAAAGCCAATCTCAACAATATCAAAGACTCACGATCAGACATTTTTAGTCCTTACAGCAAGGAAATCAGTAACAAAAACAACAGCCATCACTACAATAATAAGGAGACCGCAATAATTTTCCAAGTTTCTGAAGTAGTTATTCTAAATTCTAGTTATGAGTTATCATCATTTAAGGAGCTCCTTAAAATACATATACCAAGGCCTCATCCCAGACCTACTGAATGTGTGAGCCATCTCTGACATATGTGATTGTCAGAATCCATCAACACTGAGTCAACTTGCCCAGCTGCAGTAAGAAAGTAGACACATCAGAATATGCCAAACTCAGACTTCAGTTCCACTGCATAGGAGAGACCACCATAAAGACTTAATTTTCTACAACAGTCATAAAACCAAATTTCCACAAAGTGCCTAACAGAACAGTGATACGAGTGCCACTGAGTGTATGCAAATGTGTTTTACATCACGGTTTAAATCTCTTCTCAGAAACTGTCAGCATGTTTCTACTGGTATGTTTCTCACTTTTAAAAACATACAACTTCTTTTAGTCCTGTTAGATCATAGCAGTAATTACTTCTCTACACGTCCAACTTCACTTGAGACATTTATATAACTCTTTCACCAAATTACACATTTGCACTGACCTGCCAGCAATAGTGAATCAAGGCAGATCTGGACATTTTCCAGGGAAATACTGACAGACCTTAGTAAATTCCAAATTTTTAAATGCCATCAAATATAACTGTATTAAAATACAATTACTTCAGTTTTAATATCTGTAAAAGGAGAATAACACATACCTCACAGGGTTATATGGATAACCTGAGTTAAATACAAATAAAGTTCTTCTGAGGGGTATGATCTCAGGGTCCTGGGATCAAGCCCTGCATCAGGCTTCCTGCTCAGTGGGGAGCCTGCTTCCCTTCCTCTCCCTCTGCCTGCCTCTCTGCCTACTTGTGATCTCTCTCTCTGTCAAATAAATAAATAAAATCTTTTAAAAAAAGAAGTTCTTCTGAGCTACACATTAGGGTAAAAGCTAGGTTTACTCACTCACTAATTGGTTGATTTGATCCCACTTATGACCAGCCAATTCCCTGGAATGTTTAAGTCTCAAAGATAAGCTCCTTGTAGGTAAGGAGATCATCTTGTTGGAAACTTTTTGTTAGAAGCATGGCATCTGACAGTACAGGCTCTCTATAAACGTTGGCCGTGTGAGTGATGCGGCCAGTGTCTATCAGTTAGAAGCAGAGCCAGGACTAGAGCCTGGGCTCCTGTTGATCAGCCCCGGTTTCTATCCATTCCATCATACCAGGTTCCCGTCCTTTCTCTAACCTTTGTTTCCACTAGATTTAAAGTGCAAAGTAACATTCCTCTTCCTTACCACATCTCAATTTGTAACTCCTCTTTCTTATTCTTAACAGATACTCTCACTCTTGAAGGCATAGAGGTGAAACCAGAGTAAGTGATGTCTTTTGGCTAAAAAGAGGCAAGTCAACAGTTAACAGGTATTTTGGGACATGACCATATGGGCCAGACCCTTTTGTCCAAAAAATGATTCAAAGGTATCACAAGCATCACAACAGTGGAGCTGCTTGAGCTTGGGGAGGGAATGAGAAATGTGCAGGTAACATTTGGAAAACATATGGTCACATACTCGGAAAACACACCTGCTGTCTTCCAAACAGCTTAGTCAATAAGTACTCATCACAGGGCATTCAGTGACCCAGATTTTTTTTAAAAAGACTGCACATCTTGATAATGAAACCTCTGCTATAGGATTAAATGAAGTCAAGTTTTTGTTCTCTTTTTCATTATATAGTTTCCATCACTTATAAGATTTAAAGAATAAGCAAATCCTCATCTTCAGTCTAAAGATAAAAGTGATCCCAATCATGCTAAGGATCTTCTGGTTGATTAAAAATAATTACCCAAATATCAAAAGACAGACTCCTAGCCAGACTTACATGTGCCAACTGAACTATTTTAAGCAGGCCTAGAACCCCGACAAAAGTGGAAAGCAGGACATAAAGTAGCCATTTAGCCATCTGTTAAATTAATAAATCCTAATCCACAAAACTATTGAAAATATTACGTCTCCCAATGTTAAGTATATGTTAAGGGAGATTCTTGACCACTGTGACTTTCAAACACCTTAGCTGGTTTGCGAAAGCATTTTTTGAGCAGCAGGCCCCTACATAATGGCTACGCACTCCGGAAGACCAGCCCTGATTTTAAAGCGTATCAGATAGTTGTTACTTACCCTACTGTCTCTATATATATCGAACACAACTGTAAAGGAGAAAAAACTCAAAGTTAACAATGAACTACTATTCTCATGATCTAAGTCTCCTTTTGAAAATTAAAATGCATCTTATTATTCATTACTCAAATAGCAGGATATAAATACCTTGAGAACTTCATGCTTCTAAATCTCAAAATTTTTAAACACAATAAGATAGCCTACAATGTTTTATTTATATGATTCTGTTTTCCTTTACGCTTGGCCATAATCCTTTATACAGCTGATCCTTAAACAATGTGGGGGCTGGGGGTGCTGACTTCCCTGCAGAGTTGGAAAACTCATGTTTAAGTTTTTACTTTCCTGAAACTTAACTACTAACAGCCTACCCGAATCCTTACCAATAACATAAACAATTAACACGTATTTTGTGTATTATATACTGTATTCTTACAATAAAGGTAGAGAAAATATTAGTAAAGTCATAAGGAAAATATATTTACAGCCCCACACTGCATGTATTAGGGAAAAAACCCACATGTAAGTGGACCCATGCAGTTCAAATCTGGGTTATTCAAAAGTTAATTATATTTAAAACTTCAAACCAAACACATCATCCCAACGAATTCACCATTATAAACAAATAACATGTACTAATGAAAAAGACATCAATCACTTAATTCATTGGATAAGGAATGATTTCAGTAAAATCTGTAGTAGGAAAGCATAAAATCTAGCTATGGTTATGTCATGATTCATCTTTTTTAAAATCAAATTTGCCACAGAACCCAGGTTTGGCAAGAAGTCAGAAGAGATTTTAGAATGCAGGAAAATTCTTTCATATACAATATACTTTCTTAAAAGTCACAAATGTTTACCTTGTAACTGTTACTATCTGATCTTCAAATAAAAAATCTAGAAAGGTATATCAGTCAACTAGCTAATTTAGTCTGAATAACACAAGCATTTTTCTCTTGTAGATAGAACCTCTGAAATGAATAAAATGTCTAAAATGATAAGAAAAGTATCTGCCTTGGTATTAAAAAGTAGCTGATTAAAATAAGATAAAATTAACACGCCAACCCTCAGATACAGTAATACAGCAAAATGGTTAAAATACAGTATTTTAAATCCAGTTTTAAAATCTGCACCACCAGGGTGCCTGGGTGGCTCAGTCGGATTAAGCGTTTGCCTTTGGCTCAGGTCATGATCTCAGGGACCTAGGATCGAGCCCCATACCCGGCTCCTGCTCAGCAGGGATTCTGTTTCTTCCTCTGTCCCTCCCCTTGCTGGTGTGCTCTCTCTCAAATAAATAAATAAATTCTTTAGAAAAAAATCTGCACCACCATGAAATAAGGTTCAGTAACATTATGTACTTCATTTCACTGAGTCAATAAAAAATACTCACAGTCTTCATCCAAGAATTTGTACTGTATGTGTTTCTTGAAAAAGTCTTGTATGCATCTGCAAATCTCTTCCTTTTGTTTAGAAATATGATCATAGTACTGTGTATAGTCCCTTTGAGAAATACCTGACAAGAAAATATTTTATATCATTATATAACATTCTTTTCAAAAACATCAAAATGTAATTTAAATATCTTTTTGAGAGAACCATTAAAGTAGATCAGAAGACCAATCAGATGAATATTGCATAATACACAATTCAGCATTTTATACAGGTAAAAAACTTAGTAGGAAATTATCCATTCATATGGGTAGATGTATCCTAAGTTCCATATTGTCATGCATTCTTACTTTAGAAATAGTTACTTTTATTTAGTACAATAAAGAGCTCAGTCATAAATACATTTACAATGTAAAAAAATAAAAAAAGCAATTTTAAACCTACACACATAGACAATTGCTTCTTGATTTTTTTTCCAACAAACTTTCTACAAAATGGTATTCTTTTCCACTCTTTTTTGGGAAACTTAACATATTCCCAATGCCTTCCAATTCATATTGTATTTCACAGAAATAGGCTATTTTTCCTGTTCACACACGCTACAATGCCTTTCACAAGCCTGATGTTTCAAGCCATGGAAAAGTAAACATTCCTTTTTTCAGTGACTTGCTGATTTTATTCCAAATACACTAAAGGGATTATTGCAAAAACTCCCTCAATTTGCTCTAGGCCTAGGAAGGTTTTCTACTTTGGAAGAAGGGTTTCCACCCTTTTCTTCATCAATGACAATACAACTCTCTTCTTTAGCTCTGCTTGTGTGGCACCTTCTTCTAGAAATACCTCACAATATGATCAATTCAAACACCCCAAGTTTCTTTCAGGTAAATTAACATGTCAACATCACATTCATTAAATAGTGCTCATGTGGAGCACAAGGGAGGCTCAGTCAGTTAAACTCCTGATTCTTGGTTTCAGCTCAGGTCATGATCTCAGGGTTGTAAGCCTGAGCTGTGTCGAGCCTGGTTAAGATTCTCTCTCTTTCCCTCTCTAAAAAAAATAATAATAATAGACAAATTTTTAAATTTTTAAAAGTAGTGCCGATGTGATTCTATTCAAATCCCCCTTTTCTTGGTCAAAGATAAGTTTTACTGAACGGAAAACATGCAAAGACAAAAAGCAGATTATCTTCAATACTTGAGTACATCACAGCAAACAAAATAATAATCTGAAAGGAAGAAAATGGGTGGCTTTTTAAGTAATGCATTTATTTGTCTACATATTTCCTTTTGCTAGAATAATAAACACTGCTCTAATAATAGAAACAAAGATCCCCAAACTTGGCTTTTTATGATGCTTAAAATAAGTGGTGTGTTGCTAGTAATACTTAGGAAAGTCCCATAGAGAAAGCAGGTAACATGATACGTAGCTTAAATTGGGTATGACCAAGACCATTACTTTCATCTCCAGAATCCACAGACATGATTAATGGACAAGATACTTCTCTGTGGAAACTGAATATGGCCTCAGGAGCATTGTTAATAGAGAATTCCAGAGAGTCACTACTAATTGGCTACAGGGAGCATCTGAGATAAAAACTGATTACTACCCTCTCCTAATTACTAGAAATTCACTTCCATCAAAAGCTTGTCTTCTTGGGGCACCTGGCTGGCTCAGTCGGAGGAGCATGTGACTCTTGATCTCAGGGTCATGAGTTTGAGCCCCATGTTGGGTGTAGAGATTACTAAAAATAAATAAACTTCAGGGATGCCTAGCTGGTTCAGTTGGTGGAGCACATGACTCTTGATCTCCAGGTTGTGAGTTCAAGGCCCCTGTGTGGTGCAGTTTACTTAAAAAAAAAAAAGTAAAAGTAAAACATATAAATTTAGAAAGAAAAGAAAAAATCTTGTCTTCTTTTAATGTGTAAAAAAAACCTCACCAATAAGTTTGTTTTCCTTGACAAAACATCGGAACTCAGCCCCAGGAATTAATTCACACCATTTTCGAAGAACAAGCTGTAGAGAGAGGAAAAATGTAACACAACCATGTAACAAAGGAATGTTTACTGGTCTAACAGATAATTTTATGCCAAGAGTATGTTTTAATAATTGCCATTATCAAATAGTTTGGAAGAAAAAGCATCATAAGCCATTCTTATCATGAGATGTAGGGAACAAATTTATTAGTCCAGTAAGGGGCAGAAACGCTGTTAAAATTCTTTATGACAAAAAGCACTTTTGTCATTTATTTATCACTTTGAGAGCTGACATAATATACAAACCCAAGTTGAATCCTATCATCATTGCACACAGTTGCCCTGTAATTATTTGTTCTTCACCCCTTTAAGTATATTTTTTTAAAAAAGGATATCCTAGTTATCTACCTTCTTAGCACCGTTGTGTAATACTCCGATAAAAGTATTATAATTTATCACTAAAAATCACTATAACCCTCATCGATTTTGCCTCTACTTTAAAATAAAACAATTCTGTCACTGGCTCAAGTCATAAATGGGTTCCACTACTATAATTAATATATTATATACAAATTCTCATATACTACTGAATTGCTACAGTTTTATAAATACTATAGTTGACAAATGTATGCTTCTGAGTCTGTTTTTAAAATGTTCTTTGGCGAAAACTAGTCCTACTCTTCCAAGTATTAATTGTAATACGTGGCCAGTGCCTCCAGCCTCCCTTAGGCTGGCATACACTTCTTTGCCCTTTAAGGCCTAAGAGATGGAACTTAAATCACACTAAGCCCTATTCCTGGAATAACCTCCAGTGGCCTCAGTATCCTCCCTTCCCATACCCTGTCCTCCCAGTTTCTTGTATCTAACATTCCATGGTATGCACATACATACCAAGTTATACACAACAATAATCTGAACAACTCTCTCTTCCCTCCTAACTAGCAACTCAGAAAGGACAAGGAACTAGGTCTTAATTCATCTTTATGTTCCCAGCATAAGTATATAATACCTATCAGATGCTTAAAAAATGTTACTAAGTGGGACACCTGGGTGGCTCAGTTGGTTAAGCGGCTGCCTTCGGCTCAGGTCGATCCCAGCGTCCTGGGATCGAGTCCCACATCGGGCTCCTTGCTCGGCAGGGAGCCTGCTTCTCCCTCTGCCTCTGCCTGCCTGTGCTCGCTCTAACTAATAAAATAAATAAAATCTTTTAAAAAATTTTAAAAAAATGTTACTAAGTAAAATTGTCAATATGTAAGATACACAGCCACTAAAAATCCTGATATAAAAAAATATTTAATGAGCTGGAAAAATAAACTGTAAATGAAAGAAAATGGTATACAAAGTATTTTATGAAGAGAGTATATATTTATACACACATATATACACTTATCTCAGGAAAGGGCAGTTAAATGCCAAAATGCTAATACTGAGGATATATCCAGGCGTAAGTTCCTCATATTTTCTTATACTTTTAAATTTTTGGTAGTAAACTGTTTTTCTTAAAAAAACTAAACTTACTGGGACGCCTGGGTGGCTCAGTAGGTTAAAGCCTCTGCCCTCGGCTCGGGTCATGATCCCAGCGTCCTGGGATCGGGTCCCGCATCGGGCTCTCTGCTCAGCGGGGAGCCTGCTTCTCCCCTCCCCTCTCTGTCTGCCTCCCTGCCTACTTGTATGATCTGTCTATCAAATAAATAAATAAAATCTTTAAAAAAATAAAATAAAATAAAAAACGAAACTTACATTCTTAAAATATGCCTAAGATTTAAATGCACTGATTTAAATTTTCATTACTGTTAGCTCTTAGTCAAGATTTATATGTGCTGTATTTTTTAAAAAGAACCTAATTATTAAATGAACTAAAAAACTAAAAATGTACACAGCTGTCATCTATTAAAAGGTGATACTGGCAAATACAGTTCTTTAGGGCTACAGTAATTTTTATTTAAGCAACAAAGAAATAAGCAGTTATTGTAAACAAATATTCATTTTTTGGAAAATCTGCATAATCTCTATTGAAATAATGTTTTGGACAGGTAACACATACACTGTATAGTTGACTGAAAAAACACATAAGGGTAAAATGTGAATTCTCCCCCCCACCCCATCTAGTCCCTCTGTCCTCCCCTCAGAGGTAACCAGTGCTGTCAATTACTCATATAGCTTTCCAGACATCATCTACAAATAAATGAGCATGGAGTACATGTATATATCTTCTTAAACACACAAAGAAGGAATACACCATATATAGGATTCTGCTTGCAACATTTTTCATTTTAATTATTCTAAGTATACCACTTTCCTGAGCTTTTAAAACTGAGTTTTAAACCCTATGTACTACCATGATGATGGCGTATTCCCAAAAAAGTAATAAAAGAGCAAACTGCTGGTGAAATCAATTTTGGGGATAGAAGATGACATCTCAAACAAAGATCATGCCTCAGGGCAAGCCTCCAGAAATCATCTTTGTCATTTGGTGTTTTCCAGCACCACATCTGGCGGTGCTGGACACACAGCAGGGTTTTAATAGATATGTTTTCAGTGAGACAACAGATACGAATATAATATATACATATAAAGAATGTTATAAAAATGTTTAATGATTAGGAAGATGCTCATACTATGTTGTTAAGTAAAAAAAAAAAACCCTTTACAACTGGTATGTAAAAAGCTCAATTATAATTGCTAAAAGATCCAGTTTGGTGGCCTAGTAAACACTAAATTAACTGTTCTACAAACGTGATATAATCACAGAAGATATACCAATATACACTCAGCACACTAAAAATTTCTTGGTACAGTGAGTTAGTCTGCAAGTTTTGAAAGTGTGTGTATACAAAGGTGACAAAGCAAAGAGACAATGAATTTTTTTTAATGAAGAAATTTTTTTTAAAGACCACTGGACTAATTCTAATTAGTGTTACAAATCCAAAAATGCAAGTGGTTTGCAATTATGAAGCAAGATGACCACTCTCTTCAACAAAGTATGAGCTGTCAAAGTTTTCAAAAGTGTTACATTTTGACAATCCAAGTGCAAGAAGAACCAAGAGTAATGATAAGGAACAGCCTATCAGGGATGTAGCTGAAACCTGGAATCAAGATTTAAAAGAAAAGTATGCTTCAGATTCACTCATAACAATTGATGAGTAGTTATCTGAGTCCAAGAACACTGCCCATTTTAGGGAGAGGTATTTCGTGGCGGGGTTAGTATTTAACCTTCAAACTAGGAAAATGTGGAATACAAATTTGAGTTTGCTATGTTTGAATTCTTTTTTTTTTTTTATGCTTGAACTCTTATTGCTATTTCTAAAAATGTTTTCCACTATCCTTTCAGTCTAACTTCTGTATGTAATTGTAAAATGAGTGAACAATGTAAAAAAATAAAAAGGTCTACTGAGCCTAAACGGTAAAATGGTGATTATTTTTCTTCATATACGAGGTTAAAAAGCTTACCCAGCTTAAGCCTGATGATAGGTGTAAGGTATTTGTTTTATTACAAAATACCTACATTATATAGTATGTATATACTACGTATAAGTGTTATATATTTATTTATACAGATATTTTTCATAAATTTAAAAATTTCAGTGGCTCCAAGTTCCCAGAGAAATTGATCCAAAAAATTTTATTCATTCTGCTTAAGAATAGATAGCAAATTCTAACACATCTTCATCTAGGATTATCAATTTCAAGATTTAAAAAAATAAATCCTTACCTCATATTCTATACAAGGATCTGGAGAATCATCAGTACAATGAATAAATCTTTAAGAGAAAAAAAGGCAATTGAGTATCTTTTTTTGGTGCCAGCTTAGGTACACACATTTACTTATATTCAATGTGATACATGTAAGGTTTTACTAAAAGAATCCAGTAACAGGAGGCTAATTCAAATCCAATGAACATTTATTAAGTACTATTCAACATCAGATGTTAGGTGAGGAACCCACAAAGGTATTTATTTCACTAGTCCTCCAAACCACCACATAATCTACAATTATCTTCATTTTTCTGTCAAAAAATGAAGAAACTTAGACCCAGAAATGACCAAATTTAGTGACCAAGCCTGGACTAAAACTCAGGTTGTCTAAATACAGATTCCAAATGAAGGCAGGATGGCACTGCTGTTCTACAGTTCTCCTTGCCTTCTTTATGGCTAAACCAGAAGTCTACTTCTCTGCTGACATTACCTCCACCATCCAAAGCCACACAAAGTTAATCCAATCTTTACCCTGCATGGCCTTTAAAAAAATATTTGCTAGAACTACTCATCCCTTCATTAAGCATACTACTTCCCCCTCTAAAAATCTTCCATTTCATGAACAATTTTTCATATATTTTCTAAATGCCTTTGTTAAGTACCTCCCTATAAGGACTGGTTAGGCACCAGAAATGCTAAAATGACCGGAGTCCCTTGTTTAGTAGAAGGTTAGTTTGGTGAGCGAAGCCTAACAGACAAAGAAATTCAAAACACTGAAAGCAAAAATAAAAATACTCTGATAGCACAAAGGAAAAACTGATTAGCTCTCAGTTGTATGTGTGGGGAGGGGAGGTGGTAGTCAAGAAAGCTATTACAACAGAAAGGGAAGGGTCCATATTAAGGCAAAGGGAAGCACGCACTAGAGCGGGAAGGGAAATGAGAACTGTCACGCTGTGTGCAGAGAACTACTGCGGCTTCGCGCTGACGGAGTGGAGAGCGCAAGGAGAACTGCGGAAAGATGAGGTTAGACTTCATGCACTGTTGTGGGCAATGTAAGCTGGAGCAGACGCTGTGGAGAACTGTACGCAGCTTCCTCAAAACAGTAAAAGTATATATATACCACATCTTCTTTATCCATTCATCTGTTGATGGACATCTAGGTTCTTTCCATAACTTGGCTATTGTGGACATTGCTGCTATAAACATTCGGGTACACGTGCCCCTTTCTTACCATTTGCGACGACATGGATGGAACTAGAGCGTATTATGCTTAGCGAAATAAGTCAACTGGAGAAAGACAACTACCACATGATCTCCCTGATATGAGGAAGTGGAGATGCAACGGGGGTGGGAGTTAAGGTGGTAGGAAAAGTAAAAATGAAAGAAGATGGGATCGGGAGGGAGAAAAACCAAAAGAGACTCTTAATGTCATAAAACAAACTGAGGGTGGTGGGGGGAAGAGGGGTTGGGTGAGGGTGGTGGGGTTACATCATATGTTTAAATAAAGCTTAAATAAAGCAAAAAAAAAAAAAAAAACAGTAAAAGTAGAACTACCATAGGATCCAGTAATTCCACTATTGGGTATTTGCCCAAAGAAAACAAAAACACTAATTCGAAAAGATTTATGCACCCCTATGTGTATTGTAGCATTATTTATTAACAGCCAAGATACGGAAGCAGCCTAAGTGTCCCTCAATAGATGAATGGATAAAGAAGATATGGGGTATTTTAAACAAGCAAAAAGCAGAAACAGACTCATATTTATAAGAAATAGACTCATAAACACAGAGAACAAACTGGTGGCTGCCACAAGGGAGGGGGGTGGAGAGAATGAACAAATAACGGTGAAATGGGGTGGGAGATACAGGTTTCCAGTTACAGAATGAGTAAATCATGGGGAGAAAAGACACAGCATGGGCAATCTAGTCAGTGGCACTGGAAAAGTGTTGTATGGGGACAGATGGCAGATAACCTGTGGTGAGCATACCAGAAAATATAGACTTGTTAAATCACTACGTTTTACACCCAAAACTAATATAACATTTGTATCAACTATAATCCAATTAAAAAAAAAAAAGATGACAATGGAGAGAAGTTTTGGATAAAGAGGAGTATCCAGATTGTGAAGGGTCTTATTTGTCTCTCTAGGAAGGCTGTACTATATTATATAGACAATGGGGAGCTAAGTCTCTAAACATGTGAAGGCTTCAGGACTACCACTGTGGCAAAGGTACTCGACAGCTGGGCTGGCAGGGCAGGAGGAGCGGGGAGTGGCAAGCAGGGAGGCAGAGAGGCCAGTTAGAAGTTTCAGTGCAATAACCCTGGGGAGAGATAAGGGTCTAGCTGTTGCAGTGGGAGTAGGGGAGGAGGAAAGCACTCTAAAAAGATATTCAGGAGTCAAAGCCTATTTAACATTGCCTGGCGCCCTGCTGAAAGTGAGAGGTGAGGGAGAAAGAGGTCGGGATGACTGGCTGGACAGTGATGGGAATGCCATTCCCTGAGACTGAGAGAAAAGCAGGTGACAGGGGTGAGAGAAAGATGGGAGAGAATAATGTTTGTATGTGGAGAACTGGAAACATCCCGAGAACCGCACAGAGATGTGTAGGAAGCAACCAGGAACAACAAAACTGAAAGAGAGGGAGGAGTTGTAGACAATTATCTGGAGGTAATCACATAGGTATAAGAGCTAAAGTCCAGAAAGTAAACAGAAGCGATCATCTCAGGTAGATGACAGAACCTTGGAGAACACCGAAAATTAAAGAGTAAGCAAAACTTGCAGTCGAGAGACATTTTTATTAAAAAGAAAAACCCCGCATAAAGAAAATAAAAAATACTTCTAAAGATCACTTAAGCAATTTACAAGTAAAACTGAGTTTGAAAAGCTTTTCAATTCCCCTGAATATTTGATTAGGCTGGAATTCTCTGTAATCATTTGTAATTTATACTAGAAACAAGAGCAACTCCAATTTAGTTGGTTGGCTGAGATTCTCAGAAAAAAAAACCTTTATTTCTACTAACAACTGGGCATGGGCAGATATAATCTGAATTACAAAGTACACCCAATGTGCTTTGTTGAAAAGCAATGGGGTTTTCTCTGTATTAATGAACAGGCACTAATAATCCTATGAGAAAGTGCTATTAAGATCAATGTTTACCACATGAGGATACCAAGGCTCTGAAAGGTGAGAGATCAAATAAGTGGTAGGGAGGGCAGTAAACCAGCAAGGATGGAGATTCTAGAGTTGCTGCTGGGGCACCTGAGTGGGTCAGTCTGTCAGTTAAGCATCCAACTCTTGATTTCAGCTCAGGTCACGATCTCAGGGTTGTAAGATCGAGCCCCATGTTCAATGTGGAGTCTGTTGGTCTCTCTCATCCTCTGCCCCACCCGGCCCTTGCACATGTGAGCTCTCTCAAAAAAAAAAAAAAAAAGAACAAGGTGGACTAAGATTCTATATCTACCTATTTTTAAAATACTACAGGAAACCCAATAGGCACAATTCCAAAATACAGATTTTTTTTTTTAAAGAGTATTTATTTATTTATTTGACAGACAGAGATCACAAGTAGGCAGAGAGGCAGGCAGAGAGAGAGGAAGGGAAGCAGGCTCCCTGCTGAGCAGAGAGCCGGACATGGGGCTCGATCCCAGGACCCTGGGATCACGACCTGAGCGGAAGGCAGAGGCTTTAACCCACTGAGCCACCCAGGTGCCCCTCCAAAATACAGATCTTTGTTATATAATGTTTTTAATGTTTTGATATTCCTACAAATACTGATTTCAGCCTTTGACTAATCCGCATATTGCTACTTTAAAACAACTATGTTTTAATGCATATTTGCATTCTCCCATCCTATAACATTTATTTTTTTAAGTGTTGATTGGTTTAACATTTAATGTTATTTTAAAAGCCTGGTTAGTTTCTGAAAGCAGAAGTGAGAATGTCTGTGCTATGTGAGATTACTGTATAAGGCTTTTTCTTATTAAGATGATTAACCAGATGGCCCAGTACAGTTCCTGCAAGAGAAGAATACAGAGCCAGCTAGTTAAGCCGGAATGTAAAGGTCAATAATAGCATTTTCAAGAGCTTAGCTGAAATACTGCAAAGAACGCTGTGTGTGAATATTTAGATTCCATTTACATTCTGGAGGAGGTAGGTTTAAAAAGCAAAAGTAAGATAATTAGGGTACTACCAACCCTGGAATTTTTACAATCCTTAAATATAAATCAATGGACCTAAAATTTGTTCTAAGAGTCTCAATTCTTTGTATGAGTTTAATTAATTAAGATACTTCCTTTATATTATCTTTGAAACTTCTGTTATTTTAAATTCATACAGTCCTACTTCCTCCTCTAGTCCACTGTCTCACCTTGAGGCATGATGTGCTGTTTTCTCACAGATCTTGTTACTTCTACATGAGCGCCTATTCGGTGCGGCTCATTTCTCTGGGGTCCCCCCAGGCCGGGTTGTGGAGTCTTCCCAGAGCACTTTGTATTTGCATCTCTAGGCACCTCAAGGGTAAAAATGACTGGAGGACTGACTTTTAGATTAATTTCTTAGTTAATGGGAGATCTCTAACAGGCAGGTGGTTCAAATTCTGTTTTCCAAAGTTCATGAGATACAGGACTGAGGTTTCAAACTTTTTTTTTTAAATATTTAATTTATTTATTTGACAGATAGAGATCACAAGTAGGCAGAGAGGCAGGCAGAGAGAGAGGAGGAAGCAGGCTTCCCGCTGAGCAGAGAGCCTGATGTGGGGCTCAATCCCAAAACCCTGGGATCATGACCCGAGCTGAAGGCAGAGGCTTTAACCTGAGCCACCCAGGCGCCCCTGAGGTTTCAAACTTTTAAGCCAAAAAGCCAAAGCCCAAGAACTTTTGAGTCCTGCTTCCCTGTCTCTGTGCCAATGGATGAATTTTTTTCTTGTTCATCCTGTACTGAAGATGCAAAATGGTCCCTTTTCCAAATCTTCACTTTATTTTGGCTTAATGCTTAGCCTCCAGTCCCATAAAGGGATTAAAAGCTATGTCCCTTATTGGCTCTGATAATGACCCCTAAAAGACTTCTCTACCTAACCCTCTGATTTTCCATCCTCTTCACATTTCTTCCAACTGGGATTTGGCTTTTGTTTCTCGTGAATTCAGCTGTGCATTTAAATTTTTGTTATAGTTAATATTTTACCAAGCATCTCTAGATAATTTGTAACAAAAGATTTTTCAGGTTATCTTGCCTGCTACTTAACTAAAACCAGAAATTAATGATCAGTTTCTTAAAGTTCTTTTACAATTACAAATTAGAACATTTTGAATCTCATTTAAACATCTCTGCCAACCTGAACAGTCTAGCTATAATTAGTACTTACTAATCATTTTCATGTACACTTAGGAGCTTATTTTGTGTGTGTGTGTGTGTGTGTGTGTCTACTTTTAAATCCCACTTCTTAATTTATTTTCCTGGGTATTTTATTATAACTTGGAAGATTTCTTTGAAAATTTCAACAAGGTAACAACAGAAAGTAGTACTAAATCAAGTCATTGCTTTAAAATCTAGATGGAAAGGAGGCTCCTATACTGAATTATAGTTCCTCTAGCTACCCATTAAAATGCCAAATATACACAAATGTTATTAAATGATGAATGCTACATTATCTACAGTGGGAATCACAAACTAAAAAAAATTCTCAGGTACAAAAATAGTAAAGATTTTATTTTGGGGGAAAAAAAAACAAAACAACAAAACCCCAAAGTCTATTCTGATAAAAGCTACTATGAAATTATACCAGTGCATTTTTAAAACATTTTGAAATTAGCCAGTTGATAGGAATTTTAGTCAGTTAACAGGAATTTTTGAAAGTAATGTTCCAGATCAAAATCTTTAAAAAGAGAAGGGGAAAAAAAAGTCTTAGCCCAAAACTGCAAGCCCAAAACTGGTATTCTGCAGGCCCCTCCGGAAGCAAGCATGGATCACTGGCAGGCAGAAGGGCCATCTTATTTCTTTCATGTCTACTGAAGGTCCTGCCCAAGTCAATCCCTCAATTTCAACAAGACTGCACTACCTTTCAGGCCTGAGGACTTAGCATAAATAGACCTACTTATTATGCTCTAAACATGCCTTAATATTGACATACTTTTTTCTGTGAACTTCGTAACTACGATCAACAATGATTTGGATCATGTAGTTCCAAATATTTCACACATCAAAAGAGAACAACTGTAATACATTCAATGGTAAGGACGCAGGTGTGTGGAGCAGAGGGGAGCACAATCAGGAAAATATGGATGTACTCTAGTATACAGATGAGGCAGAATGTGTCCCATGCTTTGTTACAAGTAAAGGAGGAGAGGACCAGAAAAGGATGCATGTGCTTGCACTATGCTGAGTTGTGCTACAATTCAGAAATAGACTATATAAGAAAGAGCTAGATGGAGATGAAAACAGATGATACTAGTGGAAAACATCTAAGTTGAAAATGAATTCTATGTGTTGGGGCTAAGGGGTGAGATTCTGGCACTGGACATACAGATTTACAATATTACCTACTCAAAGCATATGATTTGGGCTTGTAATTTGGGCCAGACACATGGCAGGAGTGGGGAAAGGAGAATCACACTAGGGGTATACTCTGAGAATAATATCTATGTGAACTTACTCTAGGCAAATGACGTATTACCTAAGTCCATTGGCTGAGATTACAATTTGACCATTTTTATAAGCAGTAAGGAAACATCTTCATTAAAGCTTTCTGAAGTGGCAGTAAACACAATCACTGATATTTTAAAGTGGCATACCATCCTAGATATTTACTAGGGCATAAGTCTCATTGGTAAGCTTTTATCAAAAGTTGGAAGGTTACATTATACCTCATGGTAAACACTTGTTAAGTTTAAGAAAAGGTGCATATTATAGGCGTACACACACGCACACAAAATGCAGAGCCACGGAACCTTAAGCATCAGTGTTTCTGGTATTGTAGACTAATGCTCATGAGGAACCAAGAGAACCAAGTTGAGTACTGGTACACAGATTCCATTCCAGATTTCACTGGTGGTGGAAAAACAAAGATAAAAGTAAAACGAGACTGAACTAAGGATCACCGGGTATGTTCATCTGAATTCTTATAGAATTCCTCTTCAAAAAGAGAGAAAATATGCTATCTAAAATTAAAACAATCCACAGCAGAAAAAGCGTCACCTCATTAAATGGGCCCTAAAAATCACAAGGTAAAGGTTCTATCAGTCCAACTTACACAACTTACACACAAAATTGTACTCCTGAGACTACTTGCTGAATTTTAGGATTAATAACCAGTTTTGTGATAATCTTAAGAATGCATACAAATTATGTCAAGCACAGCTGAGTTAAATTACTAAGACAAGTGAAATTTCCTGACCTCTAATCAAATCTATCTTGTGGGTGACAAATCCCTCAGAGAAACACTTAATGGATTTTTTTTTTCACTTGCTCAGCCCTTTCTTCCAAATGCCAGTTGAATACCGGATATTATTTTCTTGCCTTGGCCTACTGAAGTGACACTTAATCAATAAAATAATTACTGAAAGCAGCCTTGAGACTCAACAAGTCTAACCACATAAAACGTTTATCTCTGGGCAAATAGTTTGCTCAGTGAGTCTAGTGTAGACAGATTGTGTTAATGTGTCATACTTCAACTTCCACTTTTTAAAGCTTCAAAAGCTTCCTGTGTACAATAACCAGTTGAGGAACAGGAAAAATAAAAGTACTTAATATTCTGTATCAGCTTACAACTGTGACAGATAGTACTGCTTGTCTCCCTCGAGCTATCCCCAGCCTCCATCCTTGCTAACACAACTGTGATTGCTGGATCAGGAAGCACTAGTATTCTGCAGGCCCCTCCGGAATCCCAGGGAGGCATGTGTTGCTTAATCTAAGCAGTCCTCAAGGGGTGAGCCTGCACAAGCATCATCAGAAAACCTGAGAACTTCTTAGAAATTATATTCTTGGGTCCTACTTGCAGCCTACTGAGCCAGAACCTTGGGGAGGGGACGAGCAATCTGTTTTGTCAAACCCTTCAGATGCTCCTGATGCATGCTAACATCTGACAGCTCCGGTCTAAACCAGTCATTGCACTTCTGTTCCCTATGCCAACTGCTGGATTAGGCTGGGTCACTGTGTGACCAATGAGCCTGGAAGAAGTCTCTCGGGAAGCTTCCAGAATGCTTTCCTTGCTCATGTACAGAGAGGAGTGAGAGGAAACAAACCACCCCTTCTATTTTTGGTTCAGATTCTGTTGTCTCTTCACGTGATGCCCAGAACTGTAGCAACAATCTTGTAACCCGTAGGTGATAATCCCAAATTCCACACCAGTAAGCCAAGCATGAGCGTAGGGGAAAAACTGAAGAGCCTGGCTCCTTGGAGACCTTGAGGACCAGCTCAATGAACCCCAGAAATACCCACATTCCAGAGTCCTTGTTAAGTAATATATTTTTAAAAACTCTGTATGTGTAAAATACTTTTAGTTGGCCTTCTGTTAGCTTGCAATCCTGACTGGAATAGCTTTCTTTTTTTGAGGTAAGCCCCAAAATAGTATAAACAATATAATGTCACTTTTATATAATCTTCTACGTTATTACAGATAATTATATAATAATGCCATAATGTCTTTTTTTATAGCCTGCATTTATATTTATTGTTTTTATTTATTTTTATTTATAATAAATTCTTACAAAATAAAATTCTTTATGATATTCTGTATTTTAATTTGAAGCATTTTTAAAAGGAACTTATGACTTTACTAAGTGAAAATACAGAAACCATTTAGAATGGCATTACTGAAATTATATTCTGGTTTTGGTTCTACTAACTAGTTTGTGGGAAAAGTAACCAAGCAGATTTAGGCCTTGATTTTCTAGCCGACAGAAGGAAAGAGATTAAATCATTGACACAATCTTGTCTATAAAGAATTACATTCCGAATTTACTCTTTCAGGAGTCCTGAAAGGCCTATGGGACAAAAGTTCCTCTCCCACTAAGGATCTTATCAATACAGATTTTTATGGCAACAAGGCTTACAGCTCTACAGCCTCCTACCAACAAATACTTCCAGAAGAGAGTGACTAATTAGAGCCGCCCAGCTGAAAGGCTGCAAGCTTGGGGCTTGGGGTTTGTTCCTGCCAACTCCCAATTATTTAGACTAGGAGAAGCATGGTATTCTGTGGGTAAACACTCTTAATCCTAAGCCTCAAATTCACTTGCTGACTTAACTGCCCTACCATGCAAAAGCCAAAGCACAGAAGGCCAGTCAACTGACTCATATTTCTACCTTCTACTGGACTCCCGCTAGATTCATGCATGACAAAGAGGAAGAGGTGGGCTAGGGAGCAGCAGCAGTTCACCCAGTGGCAATGACTTAAAAACCCGTTAACCACAGAGAATTAAAAGCAACTTATAGTAATTTTTGGAAAAGAAAAGATGTCCTCATACTCTCACTTCAACTGGTGTTGAAGGAACAGGGAAACCCCTATCTGATGAACTAACACATACAGAGCATTTTTAATGTAATATATTTTAAGGCATCTTTACTTAAAGCATTAGGTATTTAAAAGCTTTATAATGGATAAAGAAGATAGCAACAACTTCCTCGAATCAGAGAGCCTCTCCTAGAAGGGAAATGCTGCAGCATTATTACTAAAACAAGGGCCACTGAACACCTGGTAACATCTGTGCCAACATGACCACAAAAGGCGGACAATGAGATCTCAAGACAATATAAAGCTTTTCTCTGTAAATGAACCAGAAATATCAACATAGGTAAATCCTTTTATAATAAACTTAAAATTTAACCAGATTCATTTATTATCACCAAACTTCATTCCCTTCATTATTATAATACTAAAACCAATGCCCAGGCTGCAGAATTCAGAGGCAAAAGACCAAGTGCACAACTGACATGCAGTGAGTTTATTTTTTTGTGTGCCAGGCTTCTCCTCAAAAAAGGATCTGAAGCTAAATGGGGTGAATGGGCAGGACAGACTACATGGCTGGATGGGGAAGAGGTAGCAAGTACACACAGTATCTGCACCCCTACTGACCTGTTTAGTTGCTGGATTTTGTGATATGCTTTAATTTAGAGATCAGTTTAAGTATTGGTTTAAGAGGGATAACTGGTCTGTTTACAATGGGTAAAATGGGAAATCTAGAAGAATACTTACTTTACAACAGAACAAGAGAGCCTGAAGAGTTTACTAGCGGGTCAACTGTGCAGGTGGGTTATCTGCCTATGAGTTCTTTAGCTAAAGAGTAACTAGCAAAGAAAGGAAAATAGCAATGCCACTTCTAGAAATATAGTCTAAGAAAAAAATTAAGAACATGAACGAAAATTTAGCTCAGGGATATTCACTGTAGGACTCCATAAAAATAGAAGGCTGATCAAACAAATCATGTTGCAGTTATCTGGTGGAATACCATTAAAGTAATTTTAAACAGTGACACACAGAAGTATTAATGACACGTTAAGATGTCAGCTATATACTGAAAGCTACGAAGCAATACGAACTACATGATCCCATTTTTGTGTTAAAATATCAGAATATGGTTAGAGACCGGTATACCTATATTATACATATGCACAGAAAGAATTCCGGAAGTATATAAAACCAACTATGGTGAGATCACGGGTCCTTCCACATTTCCTGTTTTTGTTTAGCTTGAATTCCTAATTTTATTTTTCTATGATAGGCATATGCTGATTTTATAATGAGAAAAAAATTGCCAAAATGCTTAATGGACAGATACAAATATTTTCATTGTAGAGCATTTACTATCAAAGAAAAAAAGAAAGATTTGCTTTAATAGGTCTTGTATGGAACTGTTATTGTGATGTTGGTTTTTTTAAAGATTTTACTTATTTGAAAGAAAGAGAAAGACAGAGCGACAGCAGGGTTTAGGGGCAGGGGGAGAGGGAGAAGCAGACTTCCTGCTGAGCAGGGAGCTGGACATGAGGCTCAATCCCAGGACGCGAGATCACAACCTGAGCCGAAGTCAGATGCTTTAACCAACTAAGCCACCCAGGCAACCCAGAACTGTTGTTTTTAACAGTACTAGAAGCAATGGGATTTTGCCTTCAGCAAAACTCTCCTAAGTACAGAAACTACTGACATGGGAGATCAAGAGACATACTTACGGCTGAGTGAAGTCACGAGTGATGAAGTCAGAACTCTTGAACAACAGAAAGATGTCGCTGAGGGTTTTACATTTCAGAGAACTGTTCATTGCTATCCAGTATGCATCCTAAATAATAATGATAAAGCACATGCAACTTAGCATATATTCCAAGACAGTTGCTATGAATGAGGTTCCAGGCCTATATACAAAACTGATAATGCACATTACATTTAAAGAAAAAGTTCAGGTGAGACATTTTAGCTATACTGTCCAATGTCAAATCATACTTCTGAACGACTGAGAGCAGGGCTACTGCATGCTGCATGCTGGGTTACGAACACTGAGCTGGTAAGGTCTTTACCTTCCAACTCAGGCCCAGGCACTTCCCTGCGTTTGTCTTACTGATGATGGAAGAAGGGGGAAGAAGTATCAGAAGTGCTGACACTTCAGCTAAAAGATCAAGGTGTAAAGAAAGAGCCCAACTGGGCTAAGGAAAAGGAGATCCCTTCTCTCTTCTTGGTTCTGGGCAGTGAGAGCTGGGACACCTGAAGTGTGAGGACTAGAGCAGTTCAGACCCATGTCTACCAAATCAGGGAGAGAGGAGATGAGATATTCTGCACCATCACAGCTTTGGTGAATGTCTCATAACCATGAACCAAAAAAAGGTAAGAATGGCAGGCACACTAGGCATAAGGCTTAGCAAAACATGCCTAAAAATGACAGAATAATTAAGTCATTTATTAAACATACTTCTCCCATAGATCAGACACAGGACAATATCTAATTTCAAGAAAACTGCAAAAAAATATCTAACTATCCACACACTGAAAGACAGCAGTGGCACATAGTAGGCACACAAAAAGTAAAATATATATGAATAAATGAACAACTTCAAACCACAAATAATCCACCATTCTTAAGTGGAAAGCCTCAGCCCAGTTCAGCAGGAAGAAATGATTCAAAATTACTGCTCATCTAAAACTAAAAGTGAGATTGAATGACTTCTTTATAATAACCTCTTTACAATTTCTCCCAGTGAAAAAGATGATGAACTTCTGGTTGATAATGGTACACTGACCAGAGATTTAATTCCACTGAAATAATAGTAGATGCACAGGAAACCATAAACTCCAGGGAAAACAGAAGGGTGAACAAGAACATGAAATCATCCTATAGAGATGCGCAGAGAACAAGAACACTAAATGATCCCACCTATCAGATGTGCACAGAATCTGCGTTACCAAAACATCAGAGACACTGCATCCTGACCTAATCAATAAATGACAGCACTCGGCTGAGGAGAGTGGAATATAAAGTAGCGAGAATGGGAGATGAGAGAGCGGAACCTTCTCGTTCCTGAGTGGGCAGCAATAATGAATACTGACAGCTAAAGTAGTAAAGGAAAACAACAAAAGAAAGCATTGAAATAGTGACTCTGGGGAGTGAGAAATGGCAAAGCAAAGAAACGTCAAGATCTGCTGGTTTGGGAAGCAAGAGTCCAGATCTTTTAAAAATTTAAGTGATGTACATGCATAACTAATTTTAACCAGTAAAAATAAAGGCTAGATAGGAATAATTTGTCATTCATTTTAGAATAAGAAAAGGCACATGGGATGACTTTTGAAAATGCAGGTAAATCTGAGTATTTAAATGAACTTTGCTGCCATAGTTGTTTTCTACTGGTTTAGAAAAAAGACCAAATTCTTCCACAGACCTTGACATAAAAAAAAACTTGTCAATGCATGTCATAACGATAAAATACAATTTAAGAAAATGTCAACTGATTTCCCTAATGGCTCTATGTCTAGGTCCTGTGACTTTTTAATTTTCATTGTTTTTCAACAGAGAAAAATTTCTCTGTTACACTGAATAGCTAAAGTTTTGAAAGGGGCAGACAGAGAATGGCCTTCCTCGGGTTCTAGAACAATCAGCAACATAAGAGGTTGCAACTGTCTTCTGGCAAACTACATAGTATTTTACAGACTCAGGAACGTGCAAAATCAGGAAAGTAAGAGGGGGAAGATAAAAATAAATACCACAGTGTTTTCCCTAGAATTAGGAATAAAATTAGACCTTCTGTGGGGATATAAAAAGAAATGAATAGCAAAACAAAGAATATTCAAACAGCTGAGAGATTTACTGATGTGTTCCTACCCTTGGGGCACTCCAGTTAAGCTTAGGAAATACACTGCCCCCCAGGGAATTGATAGCTTCTTGGACTTTCGTGGTAAACTCAGGAAATTCCGGTGCCTACAGAGAGAAAGGAGAAATCATTTGGGCAGGTTGATAACAGCACAATAAATGCAGAAAACAAGATCAAAATCTCAAGGTTAAACAATTAAGCATGTTAAAAATAAGTTAGAATACAAATTACTATCAGAATTTCTGAACTGAGCTAAATAAAATCAATGATCAAATATTTATCAGAAAGGCAAAAAAAAAAAAAACAACAAAAAAAAACGAGTGCCCAAACAGTACTTTCCAAAAACAATAAAAACCCAGGAAGCTTAAAAGACAGATGTCATGAGGCACCTAGGAATGTGAGGAAGGACTGAATGGTTCTCTTAACATCTACAGAACTAACAGTTATTAAGTGAAGAGAGACAGATGGAAGGTCACCTGTACCCACTCCAACACTCTGAAATAACACCTCACATTTAAAGGGCCAGAAGCCTTTCCATCTAGAGGAAAAGGTTCTTGGGCATATCCCCAAAAGCTTTCATGAGAATGAGAAATAAATGATATGCTTAACTGTATTTAAACACTGCTATTTCCAGACAAGTTTTAATATAAACAAAACTCAAAAATAGGACAGTAGTGCAGTTAAAATGTTCTTTCCTTTTTGGTTGATTTTAAAATGCAGTTTATATAAGCAAGTAACCAAAACGTCCTAAGAGTGTCATTTCAACCAGGAAGTCAAGAGAAACAGTGTGAAGAAACACTCTTCTGTGAGCTAAGGAGCACATGAACATTAGCAGAGAAAAGGGGACTAAGAGATGTGGAAGTGGAGCTTGCAGGGGACAGAATACAAAAATATTAACAGGTTTGCTACAGTCACATTATCCCTTTATATCTGCCGCCCCCTACTGGGCAACTGCAAATTCTGAAAAGTCCAGTAATGAGTTCTTCCGTAGAGGCAAAAAAAATTAATACGCACTGCTTTTGTTAACCCCCATGATCTAATCCTACGACAGAAAGAAAACTGTGTTAAGAGTCTGGGAAACATAGCAAAAATGTCAGTTTAAAATAATAGGTGACCTATCCCTCAAACTATAAACCAGCTTTAAGCAGTAGGCTAGTGAGTAAAGGGAGAGATCACAGCAGACTGGTTCCCTTTCCTCTCTCCTACAGATGTCTATGCTCTCCAGACAGGCTGGCAGCATCTTTGGTATCTGCAACCGTGTCGTCTTCCATGTGACATCTTCAGCTTAGACACAGGAAATCAAACAGCAGCCATTCAGAGAGGCTTTCAAAATGAGTACAGCCTGAGTCCTTTATCTACCATTTGCCTCTCCCCATGAGAAGGAATTATGATCTATGTTGAGCCAGTAATTTCCTTATGACCAGCTGAAGTTGCTGATGTGGCTCAGTTACTAGGGTTCTATCCATAAAAACACTTATCTAAAATCTGCATTAGTGGGGCGCCTGGGTGGCTCAGTGGGTTAAGCCTCTGCTTTTGGCTCAGGTCATGATCCTAACGTCCTGGGATCGAGTCCCATATCGGGCTCCCTGCTCAGCGGGAAGCCTGCTTCTCCCTCTCCCACTCCCCCTGCTTGTATTCCCTCTCTTGCTGTGTCTCTGTCAAATAAATAAAATCTTTTAAAAAAATAAAATAAAATCTGCATTAGCAATATTTTCAATGAATAATGTAGTTATACAAATTTTTTTTTAAAGATTTTATTTATTTATTTGACAGACAGAGATCCCAAGTAGGCAGAGAAGCAGGCAGAGAGAGAGGAGGAAGCAGGCTCCCTGCTGAGCAGAGAGCCCAATGTGGGGCTCGATCCCAGGACCCTGAGATCATGACCTGAGCCGAAGGCAGAGGCTCTAACCCACTGAGCCACCCAGGTGCCCCATGTAGTTAAACAAATTTTACATGAGGATTCAACTTTCAAAGACAAAACAATTTTCCTAACCCACAAAATTTCCCATTGCTTTATATTTTATGTATAATGAGAGGTCACAGATTCCCTCAAATCCTCAAATTACTCAACTTCAGGAAATCCTGCTATAGGGATCCTAAAACAAACTTAAATTATAAAGCTTACATATTGTGGAGAAAAACGTGTGCTTCAGTGGAAGACCTACGTATTATCTACCTACATCACACCCTCTGGGTGATCGGATTCTAGCTAGGTCTATGAGCTGTTTTACAACTTGGCACGTATGTTAAGTGATAACAATGAAAAGTATTTCTATGGACATAAAAATTCTAGGGACGCCTGGGTGGCTCAATTGGCTAAGCGGCTGCCTTCGGCTCAGGTCATGATCCCAGCATCCTAGGATTGAGTCCCACATCGGGCTCCTTGCTCGGCAGGAAGCCTGCTTCTCCCTCTGCCTCTGCCTGCCTCTCTGTCTGCCTGTGCTCGCTCTCTCTCTCTCTCTCTCTTTCTAACTAATAAATAAATAAAATCTTAAAAAAATAAAAAATAAAAAATAAATTCTATCCTGCTTGATAGAGAGCCAGATGTCTCCCCCACCCCCCACCCTTGAGAAGCAAAACCAATTCTGCCTCCTTTACATATTCATTTCAGTATTTCTAATCTATAAATGTGTCTGTCCATTGGATTCCCTTGGAACCATTTAAAACATCTGTTTAGATCCCCCATGAGTTAAATAAAAACTTCAACATGTGTTAAAGATTTTTATATTAGTATGAGAGTCATAAGTCTACCTTTTTCTGAAAATTATCTTCCAACAGATTTAACTAATAGAATTATTTTAAGCTCAGGGGTGGCTCAGTGGGTTGGGCCTCTGCCTTCAGCTCAGGTCATGATCCCAGGGTCCTGGGATCAAGTCCCTCATCAGGCTCTCTGCTGAGCGGAGAGCCTGCTTCCCCCCCCCCTCTCTCTGCCTCTCTGCCTACTTGTGATCTCTCTCTCCCTCTCTCAAATAAATAAATAAAACCTTTAAAAAAAATTCTTTTAAGCTCACAGCTCAAAGAGTGGATTTTAAATATGCAATACACCTCAGTTTTCCAGAAAAAAGTTCCTGTTGTGATTGATAAAATCCACATTTTTCATCGTTATCTGGGGACTTGCTATAATCCAAACTCCATCTTTCCAACTACATCTACCATACCCATTCAGAAAGGGTATTTCTTCTTTTTTTTAATCGTGAAACATTTAAAATATCCAAAAAATATATAGATATATATACCTGTGTTCCTGGATTCATACATTCTACAATTTGGTATATTTAACCCAGACCTTTACATTTCTTTTTTTTTTTTTTTTTTTAAAGATTTTATTTATTTATTTGTTAGAGAGAGAGAGAGCGTGAGCACAGGCAGACAGAGAGGCAGGCAGAGGCAGAGGGAGAAGCAGGCTCCCTGCCGAGCAAGGAGCCCAATGTGGGACTCGATCCCAGGATGCTGGGATCATGACCTGAGCCGAAGGCAGCGGCTTAACCCACTGAGCCACCCAGGCGCCCCAGCACACATCTAATATTATTATGTCTTCTTGGTGAATTGACCTTGTTACTATATAATGTCTCTTTGTCCCTTTTAGTATTTCTTGTTCTGAGGTCTCTGAATATACTATAGCCACTCCAGCTTCCTTGTGATTAGTGTTTGCATTAGTGTTCTACATTTGGTGTTCTCTGCATTTTATTCCTTTGTTTTCTTTTTTTTTCTGCTGCTTTTCTATTTATTAGTTAGAGAGAGAGAGAGAGCGAGCACAGGCAGACAGAGAGGCAGGCAGAGGCAGAGGGAGAAGCAGGCTCCCTGCCGAGCAAGGAGCCCGATGTGGGACTCGATCCCAGGACGTTGGGATCATGACCTGAGCCAAAGGCAGCTGCTTAACCAACTGAGCCACCCAGGCGTCCCGAGACCTTTACATTTCTTAAGGGAACAAGGTTACAATCCAAATGAAGCTCCTAGGGCACCTGGGTGGCTCAGTTGGTTAGGCGACTGCCTTCGGCTCAGGTGGTGATCCTGGAGTCCCAGGATCAAGTCCCACATCAGGCTTCCTGCTCGGCGGAGAGCGTGCTTCTCCCTCTGACCCTCCCCCTTCTCATGCTCATTCTCTGCTCGCGCTCTCTCTCTCTTTTATTCTCTACTCTCAAATAAATAAAATCTTTAGAAAACAAACAAACAAAAACAAATGAAGCTCCTTACTTGCTCACTCTCCTCCCTAATCTTGACCCTTCTTCTTCCACAGGCAACCAGCATTACAGACTTGGACATATTCTTCTAGAGTCATGATTTATACTGAATGATAACATGCGCCTGTCCATAAATTACAGCATTTAAAAAATTTAATACAATTGCTGTCATTGATACGTACACTTTTAGCAAACTGCTCCTGCTTTTGAGATTTACCCACCTCAACAGAGTTTTCCCATTTTTAATTCAGTGTTTCTGTATCTAGATTAATGGACTCTTACATTTATCAATACCTTATATTTTCCTCCTTGGGTCCTGGCCCAGATTCCTCTACTAAGAGTGCTCCTCCATGAATATTCTCCTGCTCAACAACATCTAGTTCTACCCAGCGAAGCCCAAATCATTTAGTAACTTTTAATTTTGAAATAATTTCAAAAAGCATTAAAAGAAGAGTAGCAAGAATTTCCATAGACTCTTCAGGCAGGCTTTTACGCTATTTGTTTTATTGTTCCCCATCCAAACCTCTCTCTCTTACAGGTCTATGCAGATGTGTGCACTTACTTATATATACATACATATAAATAACAAAATTTTTTCTTATATTCTTTATGTAAGTACAAGTTATCATGCCATTTTACCCCCAAATACTTCAGTATGTTTCCTAAAAGAGCAGGAACATTCTTTTACAGAACCTAGCAAAATTATCAAAATCAGGGAGCTAACACTGATAGTATACCATTATCTTATTTACAGATCTTATTCAAAATGTGTCCATTTTCCCAATAATGTCCTTTATAGCAAGAGAAAAACATTTCTTTTTTTTTTTTTAAGGTTCTTATTAATTTATTTGACAGGGAGAGAGAGATCACAAGTAGGCAGAGAGGAAGGCAGAGAGAGAGGAGGAAGTGGGCTCCCTGCTGAGCAGAGAGCCTGATGTGGGGCTCGATCCCAGGACCCTGAGATCATGACCTGAGCAGAAGACAGAGGCTTAAGCCACTGAGCCACCCAGGCTCCCCAAGAAAAACATTCCTTTCTGACTAAGGATCCACTCCAGAATCACATCACTGCATTTAGCTGTCATGTCTGCTCAATCTTTAATCTGTAATAGTCCTTCTTTCTGTTGTCCTTTATCTTTCATGGCCTTGATATTTTTGAAGAGTACTGGAAGTTATTCTATATAATTTCCAAAAAGCTGCATTTGTGGGAGGTTTCCTCATGATTTGATTTAGGTTATCCATGTTTGGCAGGTGGCGTGTCCTTCTCAGTGCATCATATCAAGAGGTACACAATGCAGGTCTGCGCCATCACTAACATGGTTAACTATGATCATTCAGCTACCAGGTCTTTCCACTGTAAAGTCACTATTTTCCTCTTTATAACTAACAAGTAATTTTGGTGGAAATATCTTGAGAATATTAAAGTATCCCCTTTCTCATCAAATATTCACCCTCTAGTTTTAACATCTACTCCATCAAGTATTACTGTGATGATTGCCAAACGGTGGTTTCTGATTCTATAATTCCTTCTGCATTTGTAAGCTGGTGTCTTTTCTACTATAAAGGGTTTTCCCTTCTGCTCCCATTTATTTAATAAAATCATTTAATTGTCAGTATGGGATCACAGATCACCGATCTTAGCAAATGATCACCGATCTTAGCAAATGGTTACACTCCACTAATATCCCTGTTTTGACACTCGGCTATTTGGCTAGTAGGAACCCATTCAAGCTGTCATGTCTGCCTCATTCTTACTTTCTGACACAGTCACAAGTTCATCTTTTCTCTCCTACCCTCAGTCTTAATTAACTTTCTCCAATGGGCTTTAACTTCTTTCAGTGGAGAAGGTATCTGGAAACCAAGATCAGGGCACTAGGTATGCTCACTGCCACCATGATATCCCCGCATCACTGCTTCCAGTCCTTAGTGAATGGAGTTTGGTACATACACACATGTAAATTATTAATTTCCCTATCTAGCCATCTATTAGAAAGCATAAGCTGGCACTGATAATCCTCACCACTTTTAAGGTCCAGGTCAAATACTATGTCTCCCTTTCCCCATTTCTAGATGACCTCAGTTCCAATTGTTCTCTGTGTTCTGACAGCACTTTGTCATCTACTCCCAAACTGAGGCATCTTTCCCTGCTGGTTTATAAACTCACTAATGGCAGGAATCAAACCAAATTCATCTTTGCTCAGAACCCACTGGAGTGCCCTAAATACAAGAAATCACTAATATGCATGTTTAACTGAATAGGATTTTCAGACATGCAGAAGAACTGACTTGCACGATACCCAGAGTAAAATAAAGCATTGAAACTTTCTCTTTCTGCATATGTTGGCATGCTTTTTACACCTAAGGAAATATACTGGTTTAGGCATCTCCACTTACTTTTCTTGTACTGGGATACCAGTTCTCTTCCATTAAAATAAACAGAAGTATCTTATTTAGGGTTGTATTAGACTATAACTTTCCCTAAAACTAGTTTCCCTTGTGCCTGTACATATATTTGCAGGAAATTGTATAAAAACCTTTCTCTTTTATCTCAAGTTACAATAAGTTTCATTTATCTACTATATTTTTAGAAATACATGTTTTACCACACTCATTCCTTTAAAAAGTATTTCTTTTTTTTTTTCTAAGATTTTTTTTTTTATTTATTCATTTGACAGAGAGAGATCGCAACTAGGCAGAGAAGCAGACAGAGAGAGGGGGGAGATGCAGGCTCCCTGCTGAGCAGAGAGCCCAATGCGGGGCTCGATCCCAGGACCCTGGGACCATGACCCAAGCCGAAGGCAGAGGCTTTAACCCACTGAGCCACCCAGGCGCCCCTAAAAAGTATTTCTATTAAAAATTTATTTCAAGTTGAATTAGACAACAGCATTCTTAGCATCAAAGACTATAATATACTCAATCAACTTCTACAGTTTTATGATATTGGTTAAAGCCACACACTTCTCTGCTCTCCTTTGAAAGAAGGAGAGTTTTTATACCATTTAAATATACTTAAATAAGTGACTATAGATTTTACTTTAATTCAGGTTCCACAGATCTGGGAACCTCAAAACTCAATGTTAGGCTTAATTACTTCTTTCAGAGCTCAACAGAAACAAGTCAAGGCACCAACTATGCACTTGAAATACTTCCTTTGAAATCAAAGGGAAAGAAGGGCAGGCCATGTTTGCCTACAAACAATGATTCAAGTTATTTTTCAAAGTAATATATCAAAACCAACAGAGAAACATACATCTGAAATAGTGAGTAGAAGGGATTAAGAGAGATGTGGACTGAAACCCTGAAGCATCCTAAGCGATAGTGTGAGGCTGTCCCCACACTGGTATGGCTTTGCTCTTACCGTAAGCGTAGCCGTGTTCTCATCATCCGACCACTGCACAAAGAGAACAGAAACAAAATATTAAATGTGGATAGTGTACTGGGCTTCCAAAAAGCAATGCTCCATCTAAAAATGATACATAAATACAAGAACACCTCTTTCTGAAGACAAACTACACGTCAAAGTGAGGTTTTTATATAATTTCTCACTTTACCAAATGTATGCTAAGATGTAAATATCAGAACCATTTCAGGGATCATTTAAATTACAAGAGTCTATAGAATGGATTTTATTTTTTGAACAAACCTGTATTTCTTCTGCCTCATCATCACTGTCTGGTTGAGAATGTGTTGGTGGATCTTCCCTAAAAGAACATAAAACAAAAATTAAGCAAGAAAAATGCTTCGGTACCATGTATATAGTCATCATTTCAGGTGTACTGACTACATATGGGGAAAAAAAAATAAAGAAAGATAGCCTCAGAATTAGAGGATGTTAGGAAAAGTTCATTTTTTAGGGGCACCTAGGTGGCTCAATCGGTCAAGTGTCTGCTGTTAGCTCAGGTCATGATCTTGGGGTCCTGGGATCAAGCCCAGCGTCAGGCTCCTGGGACAGAGCCCCACGTCAGGCTCCCTGCTCAGCGGGAAGTCTGCTTCTCCCTCTGCCTCTCCATCCCACTCATGCTCTGTCTCTCTCTCTCTCAAATAAATAAACACAATCTTTAAAAAAAAAAACGTTCGAGGTGCCTGGGTGGCTCAGTGGGTTAAAGCCTCTGCCTTCGGCTCCGGTCATGATCCCAGGGTCCTCGGATCAAGCCCCGCATCGGGCTCTCTGCTCGGCGGGGAGCCTGCTTCTTCCTCTCTCTCTGCCTGCTTCTCTGCCTACTTGTGATCTCTGTCTGTCAAATAAATAAATATTTTTTTTAAAAAGTTCATTTTTTGAAACAGAAACTAATAAAAGTTGATATAAAATTAATGAAAATGCTTCCAATAAGAGACAGAAGAAACACTCTCTGCCCTCTTCTCAGAAATCACTAGAACCAAGGAAGAAAAAACGTAAAACACCGGCTCTGAGGACATGAGCAGTCATCTACAGCTCTGAATCCCGATATGTGAGGAAGCGCCGCCACAGACAAGGAAGATCAAGTGAGATGAAGGAGCCAAAAGGAATCATCCAGAGAGCTATTCTACCGAAGAGCTGGAATACCCCCAGGAGGCAAAATCAGGAATCCTTTGCTTATATCCTGACAACACAGCATGTGGGCTGGTGTCAACAATTACCCTGGATCAGGACGGGCACAACAGAAAGGTGTGGGGGAGACAGAGAGAGAAAGACTCAGACATGCTATCTTTGAAGAAGCTTGTGAGTGAAGCACATGTTGAAAAGGACCAGCTAGCAGCCAATCTTCATTGCCTAGGGAGGAAGCAAAGGCTGAAAATAGAGTATTTTCTCTCTAAACAATAAACCACAAATAACTGGCCTGTGAAGAACTCACGACATCAGTGAAAACAATAATAATTAGAACAGGATCGAGCATAGGATCTGTACCAAGAAACTTCGAGAAGGGAAAGGGAGGCTTCTGGTTGACCATGGGCAGTTCTCTATCCTATGCTCCCTCTTGAAACTCCACTAAAATGGTAGGGAAAATCCCAAGGGAAAGAAAAGGACCAAAAAGGAGAAAACTGCAGAAAAGAGACAGCAAAAAAAGTTTGGAAAACAGAAAGCCAATGAGGAGGATAACCCAGTGAGCAACAGGCAGAACCTAGACCTACCACAGATGATGGGAACGAAGCTCTGGGCTACCAACAGGTGACCTGTGTCCACAGCAGGGGCAGTACACACATAGCCCTCCTCACCCTGCACACCCTAACAACTAATCCTTCTCCATGAACCAAAGAAGCTAAGGACTCAGGTCCATATGCCCCAGAGGAAAATGAGGGTGAAATGCTACAGTATGATGAGAAGCCATGTGAAAGTCACACTGACAGAGGCCACCAGCCCCCATCCTCCCATCCTGCTCCCAGAACACACACAGACTACAAGAATTTTCTCTGTAGAAACTAAACCACCTCAGAGGACAGACCTACAGATAAGAGTCATCTGGAAAACTTCCATCAATTCCTGTTGATTGCTGGCACTCTTAGTCAGCAAGCCTCACCTGGGTACGGAGTGAATGAGTATGAGTGTGAGTGTGTATGTCCAACAGGAAAAAAAGCCTAGAATCACAAAAAACTAAAGAAAGGCTCCAAGATGAAAAAAAGAATAGTATTTTTAAAAGGAGAGAGAAAAGGTAATATATAAGAAACAGATATTAAAGGGACCAGGTGAAAAGCATTTTTAAGAATCATTAATAAGAAGATAAAAGATAAAAAGATAAAAGAAGATATTGCATCCATGAGAGAAAAACAGGAAGCTGTAAGAAAGGAACAAAGGAGAGGTGCCTAGGTGCTTAGTCAGTTAAGCATCTGACTCTTTTTTTTTTAAGATTTCATTTATTCATGAGAGAGAGAGAGAGGCAGAGGCAGAGGGAGAAGCGGGCCTGACTCTGTCCCAGGACTCCCGGGATCATGGCCTGAGCTGAAGGCAGAGGCTTAACCATCTGAGCTACCCAGGCACCCTAAGCATCTGACTTTTGATCTCAGCTGAGGTCTCATCTCAGGGCCATGAGTTCAAGCCCCACCTTGGGCTCCATGCTGGGCAGGGAACCTACTTTTAAAAATAAAGTTTTTTTTTCAAATAAAGGAAAAAAAGGAACAGAGGACAGTATTAAACCTGAAGAAATGAAAACATGGCAGCTGCTATTTAAAAATTCAATAGGGGGTACCTGGGGGGCTCAGCAAGTTAAGCATCTGACTTGGGCTCAGGTCATGATCCCATGGATCCTGGATCCTGGATCCAGGATCCCAGCCCCATGTCAGGCTCCCTGCTTAGTGGGGAGCCTGCTTCTTCTTCTCCCATTCCTCCTGCTTGTGCTCACTTGTGCTCTGTCAATAAAATCTTTTTAAAAAATTAAAAAATTTAAAAAAATTCAATAAAATGGGGGCATCTGGGTAGCTTAGTCAGTTAAGCATCTGCCTTCAGCTCAGGGTCCTGGGATTGAGCCCTGCGTCAAGCTCCCTGCTTGGCGAGGAACCTGGTTCTGTCTCTGCCTCTGCCTGCTGCTCCCTCTGCTTGTGCGCTCTCTCTCTCTCTGTCAGATAAATACTATCTTTAAAAAAAAAATTCAACAGAATGAATGGCAAAATGAAGGAAATTTCCCAGAAAGAACTAAGAAGACAGACAACAGAGAAAGAACAATACAATTCAGAGATTCCAACAAGCTTCAGTATCTAAATAACAGGAGTTTGAGAAAGAAACCAGAAAATACAAGAAAATTGCCAAAGATAAAGTATTTTTTAAATGTTCCCAAACTGAAAAATACATCTCTAGAATGGAAGGGATCACCAAGTACACAGCACAGTGAATGCGGGGTGGGGGAGGACTCAGGCGACTTGCAAAGGTGACCACAATAATTCTTCCCATCTAGTCTGACACACTCCTTTATAGGGAGACTTTGCCACTCTTCCCATCAAAAAGTGACATTTATGTCTCCCATTCCTTTCATTTAAACTGCCTTCAAGACTCACCATGACCAACAAAATGTAGCCAACTGACACCATGTAATTCTAGGTGTCAGAAGCCTTTACAGCCTCTGCTCTCCTGTTTGGAATGCTTCCACCAACTATGTGAAGATGCTAGGGTAGTCTTCTGAGATGAGAGACCACATGGAAAGAGAGGCCCAGCATCAACGGCCAGACCTGGGAATGAGGCCACCCTAAAAGCACCCAGGTGTTCAGCAGAACCACCAAATGACAATAACATGATCTTAGCAAGACCAAGAGAAGACTCAGACGGTGTCAAGAAGTGTAGGGGTTCTGAGATTTCACCCTACTTGCAAGCTAACAGGCTAGCTGGTCACAGTTTCTTGGACTCTGGCAGAAGAACTAAGATGCCTAGGTCAGAAACAAAGGACTCTTTGACTGACAGCACAGCATAAAGCATGAGCTTCATCTGTCCATCAGATTCCGCTGGCACCTGTCCCAGGGGAGGTCAAAGAGTGACCCAGGTTTGCCTCATAACTGAGGAACCCTGAATTTACAGAACCTCATCTTTTATAATGGGCTGCAGGTGAACCTGTTCGGTCTTGGACCCAAGGGCAGACACATTTGTCTTTACCTGTACTAGACAGTAAATAAACCTGCTCTCTGCTAGGGAGGGAGCCATTACCTCCAAGCTGTTTGCTACATAAACATCCTAGAAAAGAGAGTCAAGAACAAAAGATTTAGTGCCTCTGAATGCAAGACAAGCAATAACTGAGACATGAGAATTGTCTCTTAACACCCACCTGAGCAATCACTGACAAACAAAATGTTTATTGTTCTAAGTCAACATGTTTGGGCCATTCAGAGGACTATCATGAAATATAAGAACATGAAAGAGGAATTCTCAAAAACATTCATAAAGAAAACTGGGTCACAATAAAGGAAGACAAATCAAAATGATGATCACAGCATTCTAGAAGACAGTAGACCATACCTTCAAAATCACAAGGGAAATTTTCTGCCTAGAATCCCATACTAAGCCAATTCATGTCCCCACCCCACCCCCCCGGAAAATCTATAGTAGAAAAAAAACATTTTTCAGGTATGAAAAGACTCAAAACTGTTTCCTCCTACGCACTGCAGAGCATGACAGTCAATAAAACAAGTAACTCAAAAGACCTAAAAATGTGATATCCAAGGGAGAGAAAATCCAACACAAAATAGTAAAGTATCAGGATGACAACTGTATACCAGACCTGAAGAGCTCCCGGCTGGAACAGGAGGATGGGGGATTGCTAAAGTAAAGTATCAGGAAAGGAAAATGGAAGTGATCCATTTGGAAGTGTCCATGAGTATTTAGAGAAATAGCTAACAGGCTATGACCTGTCTCCTGAACAGTTACTAGGTATTAGGGAGAGACACATGGAAAACAAAGCACATTTAAAGAATATGCTTATTAGGAAGGAAAAGGTAATCACAGTACACAGTGTGGCTCAGCAGCCACAATAATGTGGCAATATTGTAACTAATGACTCTCACTTAACCAAAAACTGTAATGAACGTAGAGAAGGCACAATAAAACTAAATCTTCAAACACGGTAACACAAAGTCAAGAAATAATATCTAAGGTGGATATAATGTCAAGAAATAATTAGTGAAGTATATTGCTAATAAATGCAAAGCTACCGACAGTGGTTCCCTTCGAATTTGTTGAGGGTGTATTACATGGTAAGTGATACAGTAGCAATCACTGGAAAGGCATATCCTCCTTTATAAATCAAGAAATTGACATGCTGGCTTGTCAATCATTCAATCAATCTGGTGTAATTCTGTTCAACATGTATCAATCAGTTCCCTAGATTTTCTTTTTTTAAAGTAATCTCTGTACCCAATGTGAGGCTTGAACTCACAACCCCGAGATCAAGAGTTGCATGCTCTACTGGCTGACCCAGCCGGGCACCCCAGTTTCTAAACTTTTACCAACCATTCGCAATCCTACAGAACTGACCTGCCAGATCCATGAAGCTAAGAACCAGACGCTATAGTACAGTGATAATGCTAACACACTGTCACTGGTGAATCCCGGCCCAGGGAGCCAGACTTTCTCCTGCCTACCTCTTTAAATACCACATAGTTTTAAATACATTATTTTTAATAAGGCTTATTTAACCTTACAATACAAACGGTACTCAATGAACTTGAAAATGTATTTCACCACTCTAAAACATCACTTTGTTAGTATAATGAAATACATTTTAAAAAATCATATTTATGGGGCGCCTGGGTGGCTCAGTGGGTTAAGCCTCTGCCTTCGGCTCAGGTTATGATCCCAGGGTCCTACAATCGAGCCGTGCATCGGGCTCTCTGCTCAGCGGGGAACCTACTCCCCACCCCCTGACCCTTGCCTCTCTGCCTACTTGTGATCTCTGTCAAATAAATTTAAAAAGTCTTTAAAAAATCATATTTATAACCAGTGTATCCATATACTTCTTCAGAAGAATTTATTGCAGCATCTGCTGTGAGGCATGTCTTGAAACCTGGTCACCGTAGATGATGGGTGAGTATAAATCTGCAAGTTTCCCAGACTGGTTTTCTAAGGTATATCTCTTGACTACTGAGGATTGAATTGGCCAAAGTATGATGCTAATATTTAAAGTATTCTGTATTTCCTGTATCATATCCAGCACAGAGATGGAACATAAGAACAATGGGAAACCTTAAGAGAACTGGCTTTGGATCAGACAGAGCTTGAGTGGGTCAATTCCACCACTGTTCCTCAAGAGCTCTGCATCATTATCCCATCTATAAAATCTATAAAATCAGGATAGTAGCAGCTATCCCGAAGAGCTGTGAAGATTCAAATCATGAACATACCTAACATGGGTTTTATAACTGGCGCCTATTATTTTCTGCCTTAAGGGAGACAGGTGAGGAAAGAACTTGGGATCAGAAAGGGACAAGTAAAGATTAATTCCTGGAAGCAGTGAGTCAGACAACCTGAATCAGATCCAACCTGTGAGCCCAGTTCCGTATCACCTCTATCATAAAAACTTCCTGAATCACCCCACTGATTATTTAAACTTCAAAAGCATTTTTATTAGAAAAACAGATGCTTCTATTCCAATAAAACAGACTTCTGTTTATTTACATCTTTGACTTGGCTACTAAAGAGGGACTCCCCAGGTAGGGTATCCCCCATCTTGTTATTTCTGTAGTGCACTCAGCACCCATGTCATGAGGGTGGGACACACCCAATAATGTACAATAAAATGAATCACCATCTATACCAGAAATGCACATTACCAGCTTCCTTTCCATACCCTCTGTAGGCAATAATAATCGAATCAAGCATTCTTTCTCATTGAACCCTGGATATAGCCTTAGAACCCTTTCTAAGTTCTGGAAACCATTACCAGTAGATCTGAACTGGCAAACAAGATAAACTCAGTTACCATCCTTGGTGTGTACTATTCATCTGACTGAGTTTAGGCTGCCATGGGAAAGAGTGAAGTAATCATGTTCATTTATTCACTCATTCAACAAATATTTATTGAGCCCAGACTCTGTTTTAAGCTTTAAGTGTAAAGAAGACACCTTATAGAGCTGAGAGTCAGGAGTGAAAAAATGTCCTCTATGTGAAGGTAATAGGAGATTAGGCATGAAGAATCAAGACTTATGGCAGACCCCAGCAGCCACTTCCCCATTTCTCTGTTAATAAAACCTCCAATGTATCCAGAAACGAAGTGCCCCTGTGCCTTATGGACTTCTCCCCAGCCATGACAGTACATATAGACTAATCTACCACTCCTGGCTGTTCTATCCCCCTACCCGTGAGGGACCCGTCCCTGACCAAGAAGGGCCAGAGAGTTCCTGAGAAAGTTTGTCCTGCTCTTAAAGAGGGACAGGAGACAGGATCTCTGGATATGATATTGTGAGGACATGATCCTTGAACTGACTATGGGGAACCTGGACTCTCGAGAGGAAAACCAGGAAATTCAGAGAGAAGCATCACTGAACTACTATACTTTCCAATAACTGCCATGTCTTAGGGCTTCTTATGAAATAAGTTATTTGGCTCCTTACTTAAGCTATGTTTAAAACTGGATATTGTCTTAGTCTGTCTGGGCTACTGTAACAAAATAACATAGACCAGGTATGAAGAGGAATTTATGTCTCACAGTTCGGGAGGCTAACTCCAAGATCAGGGTGCCAAAAGGGTCAGGTGCTGGTGATAGCCCTCTTCCAGGCTACAGATAGCCACCTTCTTGCTGTGTCCTTAAATGGCAGAAGGCCCAAAGTTGCTCTCTGGGGCACCTCTCATTAGGGCATAAAGGCCATTCATGAAGCCTCCACCCTCGTGACCTTATCACCTTCCAAAGGTTCCACCTTCTAATACCAAATATCTTCAGGGGTTAGGATTTCAACAGATGAATTTGGGGGCAACACAAACCCTTGGACCACAGAAGATATTCTATTACTTGAAACCGAAATCACCCCATTTGACCCAGGGAACAAACAAGAGAGTGCTGGATGGCAGGTTAAGGAGATAAAAGGCCACATTCACCTCATGGGAGATGAAACTGATGAAATTATATCCAGAGACTTGGTCTGTCTTTTATTTTCTTTGTTTTAACAACTAACTTGGAAACCTAGAAGAAAGCATGTAATTAAGAATTTCACTTTCTGAGATGGGTATCCTAATACACTAGTGTTAAGACCATAAACTGGTACAATGGTTATGAAAGCTATTTGGCAATACTGGTCAAGAGTCTTTTTTTTTTTTTTTTTCTAAATTTTATTTATTTGTTTGAGAGAGAGTGCATGCACACATGAGCAGGGCAAAGGGCAGAGGGAGAGGCAGAAGCAGACTCCTACTGAGCAGGGAGCCTGATATGGGGCTGGACCCTGGAATCATGAACTGAACCGAAGCCAGATGCTTAACCAACCCAGGCGTCCCCTGGTCAAGAGTCTTAAAAATTTTTATAGCCTTTGACATGTGACTAGAGACTGGGATTCTTATTGCGCAGAAATAATTCTGGATGCAAACAGTGTTCCACAAAACAATATGTTCGGTGAAGAATTATTTTTCAGTAAAGTTGTAAATGACCTATATGTCCAACAACTATGAAATTATATCAGTAATAAAAAGCTATGCAAAAATTAGTTAATAAAAATAACTTTATGCCATTTTAAAAACATGGAAATATTACACTCTGGTTTCAATGATAAAAGAATATAAAATTATCTATGTAGTATGCTCATAACTTAGGCTAAAAAAGTATTTTAAAAGACTACAGAAGAGGGGCACCTGGGTGGCTCAGTGGGTTAAAGCCTCTGCCTTCGGCTCGGGTCATGATCCCAGGGTCCTGGGATCGAGTCCCGCATCAGGCTCTCTGCTTGGTGGAGAGCCTGCTTCCCCCCCCCTCTCTCTGCCTGCCTCTCTGCCTACTTGTGATCTTTCTCTGGGTCAAATAAATTAAAAAAAAAAAAAAAAAAGACTACAGAAGATATGTCAATATTTGAACAGCATTTGCTTTTAAGGTGGTGGAATTATACATGGTTTTTTCTGCTTCTTCATATTTTGTGTAGTTTTCAAGTTTACTATCATGAGCAAGTATTACACCTTGATAATTAAAAATGAGATGGGGGCAATTTTACACATGATGGAAATTCTAAACATTCATATTGGTCCCACTCCCTACCATTTCAGATTTTACCAAACAAAACCAAATCAAATGTGTTCCATGGTCTATGCTAAAGAAAGATGCTTAATTTATCTATCTCAATATGTACAAATAACAGGGACGCCTGGGTGGCTCAGTTGGTTAAGCGGCTGCCTTCGGCTCAGGTCATGATCCCAGAGTCCTGGGATCAAGTCCCACATCGGGCTCCTTGCTTGGCAGGGAGTCTGCTCCTCCCTCTGCCTCTGCCTGCCTCTCTGTCTGCCTGTGCTCACTCTCTCTCTCTCTAACTAATAAAAAAATAAATAAATATTTTTTTAAAAATGTACAAATAACAAGTAGTAGCTCACTACTGACCTACTCACAATAAAAGAATACTCAATAACTCTAGTTCATTAACTCCACTCTATTTATCTGTAACTATAATACTGTATTCTTTGATGGAGGGCAACATTCCATACAAAGGACCTAAAATGTTCACATAATAATAGATGCAGTTATGGTACTCTATAAATAATACTTTAAATAAACACTCATTCACCTAAAGCTGTTACTATCTGAACTCAGGATGAAATTACTGGTAGAATCCAATCAGGATTACTCTAGCCCGAACTCAAATCATGTAGGGCTTTAATTGCTGAACAAAAGAAAACCATTAGGATCTCCTGATTGGAGGCCATGAATCCTACTGCTGATATGAACTCTGTAATAGGACTGTGCTGTTATCTGCCAGGTAAGTTGCTCTGTTGATCAATACCTTGGATCAGTAAGTGATGACTGATATTGTGACTAGTGAATCTAGACATTAATCACTAGGAAGTTGTTTTGTTCTCCAAGCTCACCCAACCAAAACTATTAGCCCTTTCACTATTTTGGTATCCATTAAGGTTAGGTTAAATTATGTTATTTTTGGGTAAATTAAAGCTCCATAGGGTCTTCTATCTTATTTTTTTATTCCCCTACTCTTCACTGGAAGGTAAAACAGATTAGGACAGCAAGTGTCCGTGAACTGAGAGATGGCTGACACTCCCCTTTATAAGGATGGAAGAGACTCTCAGGCCTAACAACACATATATGGTTAAGGCACTGCCACCTATTTTGAGGCATCTAACCATCATTTTTTAAGAAACAGACTCTTAGGGACGCCTGGGTGGCTCAGTTGGTTAAGCGGCTGCCTTCGGCTCAGGTCATGATCCCAGCGTCCTGGGATCGAGTCCCACATCGGGCTCCTTGCTCGGCAGGGAGCCTGCTTCTGCCTCTGCCTGCCTCTCTGCCTGTGCTCGCTCTCTCTCTCTCTCTCTAACTAATAAATAAATAAAATCTTAAAAAAAAAGAAACAGACTCTTAACAGTAGAGAACAAACTGATGGTTACCAGAGGGGAGGTGGGTGTGGGATGGGTGAATTAGGTGATGAGGATTAAGAAGTGCACTTGTCATGATGGGCACCGGGTGATGTATGAAGTGTTGAATCACTATAAATAATATCATAAAACTAATATTACACTGTTAACTAACTGGAATTTGAATAAAAACTTAAAAAAAAATGTTCAGGGTGCCTAGGTGGCTCAGTGGGTTAAGCCTCTGCCTTCAGCTCAGGTCATGATTTCAGGATCCTGGGATCAAGCCCCACATCGCATCCGGCTCTCTGCTCAGCAGGAAGCCTGCTTCCCCTTCTCTCTCTGCCTGCCTCTCTGCCTACTTGTGATATCTCTCTCTCTCTGTAAAATAAATAAATAATGTCTTTAAAAAATATGTTAATAGATAAAAAAATAAAACAACATAAAATAACATAAAATAAAGTATCACTGACTCTAAGGAGAAAAAAAGATTAGGATAGCAAGGAATATACTAAGAGGGATATACAACCAAGCCCACACACAAAACACAAATACTGAGCTTTAAAAAAGACACATTTGGGGACGCCTGGGTGGCTCAGTTGGTTGAGCAGCTGCCTTCGGCTCAGGTCATGATCCCGGCGTCCTGGGATCGAGTCCCACATCGGGCTCCTTGCTCGGCAGGGAGCCTGCTTCTCCCTCTGCCTCTGCCTGCCACTCTGTCTGCCTATGCTCATTCGCTCCCTCTCTCTGACAAATAAATAAATAAAATCTTTAAAAAAAAAAAAAAAAGACACACTGGCTGACTCAGTCAGTGAAGCGCACGACTCTTGATCTCAGAGTTGTTAAGTTCAAGGCCCACAGTTGACGTAGAGCTTACTTAAAAATAAAATCTTTGAAAGCAAAACAGAAGACACATTTTCAAAAGCTACTTAGCTATGAAACACAGCAACAAAGATAAATCCCAAAAGCATTATGTGGAGCTAAAGCAGCCAGACACAGAATATATACTATATTTCACTTCACATAAAGTTCTAGAACTGGCAGAACTAAGGTATAGAGATGTAAATCAGATCAGCCTTTGCCTAGGGTGGGGCAGGGGGAAGTAGGCAGGATTGACCAAAAAGAGGTAGTAGGGACTTTCCTGGGGAGTGGAAATGTTTGGTATTTTTCATGGAAGCGGTAATGAAACTGGTGTATGTATTTATCTAAACTCACCAAACTTTACACTCGTTTGAATCCAATCTAAAAATTACTTCCCTTTTCCAATCAAAGGCTTTTCTCAGCCTGAGCAAAATCTTCATTCATCTAGCTGTTCAGCCAGAAATGAGACGGTGATTCTTGCCACCTCCTTCTCTGTCACCAAGTCCTGAAGGCACAGCCCCAAGACATGGCAAATCCATTCACTTCTCCCCCTTCAGGGTTACCACCATAGTTCAAGCCACTGTCAGTTTGTACTGGATCCAAGGCAGTACCCTCCTAACTGGTCTTCAATTTCCACTTGGTAACTGGTCCTAGTACAAAACCTGTAATCTGCCAGGGTCACTCTCTTGGTCAGAGTTCTTCAATGCATTCCCACTGACCTCAGAACAAATTCTAAGATCTTTAACAGGACTCTTACACATCCTCTTATCACCTCTCCCATGGCAGTTACCAACTCTTGCACCATTCAGCTCTCCATGCTCCAGGCACATGACCCCCTTGTAGCGTCCTGCAGGTCAACACCTTCCATGCCTCAGAGTCCTCCTTAAGGCTGTTCCCTCAGCCTTAGGATAGGATAATTCCTTATCCTGCAATTATTCTAAGTTAATGAGACTTTCAAATAATAATTTTCAAGTTATTAGGGAGGCTGAGAATACCAAAACAGAAGTATAATCCAGAAAGCTACACAGAGAATTCATGACAAGGAAAGGGGGGAGGGGTCGAAAATCAGTGTTACTGTGGGGCCCCTGGCTGGCTTGGTTGAGTAAGTGTCTGACTCTTGATTTTAGCTCAGGTCGTGACTTTCACCGTTGTGAGGTCAAGCCCCACCTCAGACTCCATGCTCAGCGTGAAGTCTGTTTAAGACTCTCTCTCCCTCTGCTCCCCCAACTCGAATGCACACATTCTCTCTCTAAAATAATTTTAAGAATGAGTGTTATTGAGAACATACACAATTCTAATTATATTTCTAAATTTTCTTCCTTCAGCAAATGTCTATTGGGCACCTCTTATGTGCCAGACACTGGTCCAAGAGCTAGGAACAAAACTGTCCATGTCCCGGTTCTCATGAAGCCGGCATTCTCATACCAGGACAGTTATGGGACTGATATCGGATGGAAAGAAGTATTCTTTTTTTATTATGTTCAGTTAGCCACTGTGTAGTATATAAACAGCCCTTGATGCCGTGTGCAGTGATTCATTAGTCAAGTGTAACTCCGTGTAGGAAAGGATTATGCAGGAAAGTAAAGTGAGGCAAGGGGGTGAAGAGTAAGGCACCAAAACACGCCCACTCATGCCACAGAGCGTTCAGCCTTACAGGGAAGGAAACTGAAACAGCAGAACATGGACAAACGCCAACGACATCATGCTGGTGAAACAGAGCTGGTCACAAAACAACAAATACTGCACGATTCCACTCAGTAGGTACTGAGAGTACTCCAGTCACAGGCACAGAAAGAAGACGGGTGGTGGCCAGGGTATAGTGGGAGGAGGAAGGGAGGCAGAGTTTCCATGGGACCGACTCTCGGCTTCACAAGATGAACAGAGTTCAGGAGGTGGGTGGTGGCGATGGCTGCATATTATAAATGTACTTAGTACCACCGAGCTGTGCATTTAAAGATAATTAAGATAGGAAATCTTGAGCTATGTGTATCTTACCATAATCAAAAATTTTTGCAATACTGCGAAGGGAAAATGATTTCCAACCTAGAATCCTACAAAAAAGGAGTAAGGTGCTGCCTGGGTGGCTCAGCCGCTGAAGCATCTCCCTTCAGCTCAGGTCATGATCCCAGGGTCCTGGAACTGATTCGGGCATCTGACTCCTCACTCAGTGGGGAGCTGCTTCTCCCTCTGCCTGCTTCTCCCCCTGCTTATGTGTGCATGCTCTCTGTCTCTCTGACAAATAAAATCTTAAAAAAAAAAAAAAAAAAGGAGTACAGTATAGCAAGGGTTCCTTCTGGTTAGGCTGTTTTATTAAGGCGGGTGAGAGATGAGCACTTAGGTAACATGACCTCTGAGCAGAAACCTGAATGAAAAAATAGGAACTTCCTTAAGTTCTATGATTCTTAAACTTTTCCAAGTCTGCACTAAAAAGACTGAAGCATGGCAATGTCTTCCCTTTTTGAACAGAGGAACAACACGAAGGTAGAGATGCGGTTAATTGTGGGGAAGAAAAAGTTAGGGAATTACATGATACACCTGGTGAAGCTGTTTGAAACAATTTTTTATCTTGAGAGCTGATATATCCTGGGGCACCTGGCTGGCTCAGTCAGAAGAGCATGCAACTCTTGATCTCAGGGTCATGAGTTCGAGCCCCACACTGGGTGTAGAGATTACTTAAATAAATAAACTTTCATAGCATGTCCTCTTTCTCCCTCCAACCTCTCTCCCTACCTCCAGAAGAAAGAATTATCACACTCATTTTCTCAAGTTAAAGATGAAAGGAACTGCCCAACTTCTTAACTGATAGCTACTAGAGGAGGAAGTACTCAATTCTGAAACTTATTAATTGAGCACTGACAAGAAACACAGGACAAAGATAAGGACATAATTTTAGCTAGGGAAAAAAAAAGTAGAGAATGGTCCCAAAGCTAATGTATTTATTTTACATGGTAATCAATGAGATTCAGTCATCACAACATTTCTTCATAATAAAGCTCTAAGAATTCCTTCTGGTATACTTTACCTTCCTGAAACCACCAGAGTTCCATCATCGAGTAAATAATCCTTCACATTCTGTGGAAGTGGAAGAATGACGCTTTGAAAAAAAAAAAAAAGGCATTTATCAAAAAGGCATCATTTTTTAAAAGACCAAACATAAGCAGAGAGAAAAAAATCAAAATTCAATTTTTTAATTACTTATTTCCTTTATTTTTAATATAAAGTAGGAAATGTTAATGATGTACATTTGGGGGGGCCTGGGTGGCTCAGTGGGTTAAGCCTCTGCCTTCGGCTTAGGTCATGATCTCAGGGTCCTGGGATTGAGCCCCGCTAAGCAGAGAGCCTGATTCCCCCTCTCTCTCTGCCTGTCTCTCTGCCTACTTGTGATCTCTCTCTCTCTCTCTCTGTCAAATAAATAAATAAATAAATCTTTTTTTTTTTAAAAATGATGTACATTTGATAGCACATTAAAAATTAGAATAATATGAATAAATCTTGTGGCAAACTAACTTCAGCTCATGTACTACCACAATCATGGTAAAACAAAACCAGACAAATCCAAAGAACCATACTGAAATTACAGTATGAAATGCATCAGCTCAAGAGAATTTTGAGTATCTATGTCTTTAAGAAATCAGAACGAGGAGGTATTTGCAGCAACACAGGAAATGTAGCAAACAAAGCAGAAACAGCATCTGACCATCTTCTAAGATAGAGGGCAGAGGCAGACTTAGGATCTGGAAACCATTCTTTGGTTGGCAATGAGAGTAAAGGGCTAAGAATTCATGATGTGTCTGGGTGTGTTCTGGTGGCTTTCTGTTCAACTGGCTGCCAGAGCTATAAAGCTGTGTTAGTCTACTCTGTTTCAGATAATTAAGGGATGACAAAGCCGTAACTGGAAGTCACTTCAAAATCTCATGGGATCAATAGTTTTTTTACTCTGTAATAATAAATCATCAAGCAATTCTGCCACAGGTACATAAAAGGAATGCTATTATTTTGAGGTATATATTCTTTAAAAAGTAAAAAGAAATGATGGCCTGCTTTCATAGAGTCAAAAGAACATCATCGACTTATGCATCTACTTATTTTCTGGCACATTAAAAATGGTTTTTGTGGGGCATCTGGATGGCTCAGTGGGTTAAGCCTCTGCCTTCGGCTCGGGTCATGATCTCAAGGTCCTGGGATCAAGCCCTAAGACAGGCTCTTTGCTCAGCAGGGAGCCTGCTTCCCTCTCTCTCTCTCTCTCTCTCTCTCTGCCTGCCTCTCTGTCTACTTGTGATCTCTCTCTGTCAAATAAATAAATAAAATCTTTTAAAAAATGGTTTTTGTGCACAGAAAACATTATTCATGGATTATTTCAGCTTTAAAGATTAACAGCTGATCTATCAAATTAATAATTTTACATTCAAAAGCCTAGTCCTTCAGGATTTTAAGGTCAACCACCAGATCTTACTATTCCATTTGTAAATTTGATAAATTTTAACCAATTTCAAGGGAGCCTTTGAAACTTAAAAGTTGCTCTAAAATTTTTAAACTCTACTATCAAAAGAATTATCCAATTTTATTTTTAAATATGTCAACTGTCTAATCACAAATAAGCCTTCCTAAATATTTTCCTTGTAATGAACCCAGCAAACTAAACCATAAATGCAGTCAATCTGAGGTTCTTGCACACATTCCAATACTACCTAAAATCTTGAAAAATGTTCTTACTCATTTTCCAGGAGAATTTTTGAAGTTTATCTTCTCGGGGGCCCGAGACTGAAAAATGTTGGCAGGAAGGCCAGTTCCTAGACATCTGCGGTGGTTTTCCTGACCACAAAGACAGCATAGAGTCCTCTCCCCTGCTGGTCATGTCTCTAAGCCCCCAAATCAATGTTTTCAGAGTCCATGTCCATCGTTTTTGAGTTACACTCAATCAGACTCAAGTCTGATTTTTGAATCTGGACTTTCCCTCCAGGTTGTACGACCCCTTGACCAGATTCAAAACATCTTATTTATTGTTGGATTCTATTCTGAATTCTTTGCCTATTCTTCCTACTGGAGAGTCCTCAACTCTTACAGATACTAGCTGACATCTAGATCCCACTTACTTCTCATGGGTCACTGACTTCTAGAGCCCCAGTTTTGAAGTCATCCTAATGAGTGTATCATGCATTACGTTATGTAAGACAAGGAGGATACCAAAGTGATTCCACTGAGAACTCAAAGCCTATGATGGGGGAAAAATACAAAAGAAAAAAAATTAAAACTACAGTACAACATGTTAAGTGCTGTCCCAGGTGAGGATGTACCAAGTGCTGCCACAATTCAGAAGGGGAGCACCTGGTGGCTCAGTGGGTTATGCCTCTGCCTTCAGTTCAGGTCATGGTCCTGGGGTCCTGTGATCTAGCCCCACATCGGGCTCCCTGCTTGGTGGGGAGCCTGATTACCCCTCGTTCTCTCTCTGCCTGCCTCTCTGCCTACTTGTGATCTCTGTTAAATAAATAAAATCTTAAAAAAAATTTTTCAGAAGAAGGAACTGTGCCTAAAAGACTGAGGCCATAAACAAGTCATTGCCAGGGAAGCTTTTCACAAAGCTAACGTGGCCGTCAGAGAAGAGCTTAAGTCGGGTCATTGAAATCCAAGTGCGGGTGAGAATCCAATGAGGCCTGACAGATGTAAAAGAAGTAAATGACAAAGTACCTATCCCATTCTATATCCTATTCAGTATCTTATGTATTCAACATCCTATTCTAGATCCTATTCAAGTGAATATAATTATGTACCTACAGATAAGTTATTCTAATATAATTTTAGAGATTAAAAATGGGCTTTAAAAGATTATTTATCATAGCCTTTATGTTTGAGGAAAGTAACAGATTCATAAAGTAAAGAGGCCCGAAGTCATCTAGCTAATGATTCTTAAGCTTGAGTCAAAGTCCTAGAACTTGTCAAAATATAAACCTGTATTCTTACCACCTAATCATCTCTGAACCATGATTAATAAACACTGAAAAATAATGCTGAGTCAGTAACAAGAATATGATCTCAGCATGGAAGCTGACAATGACAATGCAAAGCTAACAGAGCCCCACGAGATTCGCCCAGACTGTGGAGGGATATCCTGTCATATGTGAGGGTCCAGTAATATCACTACAGAACTAAACAGACTGAAGAAAGAGTTTAAAGGCAGATTAAAGAACAGTTTCAGGAGACGCCTGGGTGGCTCAGTTGGTTAAGCAGCTGCCTTCGGCTCAGGTCATGATCCCAGCGTCCTGGGATCGAGTCCCACGTCGGGCTCCTTGCTCTGCGGGGAGCCTGCTTCTCCCTCTGCCTCTGCCTGCCACTGTCTGCCTGTGCTCTCTCTCTCTCTAACAAATTAATAAATAAAAATCTTTAAAAAAAAAAATCTAGGGACGCCTGGGTGGCTCAGTTGGTTGAGCTGCTGCCTTCGGCTCAGGTCATGATCCCGGCGTCCTGGGATCGAGTCCCACGTCGGGCTCCTTGCTCAGCAGGGAGCCTGCTCCTCCCTCTGCCTCTGCCTGCCACTCTCTCTGCCTGTGCTCGCTCTCTCTCTCTCTCTAACCAATAAATAAATAAAATCTTTAAAAAAATCTAAAAAAAAAAAAAAAAAAGAACAGTTTCAGGCCACACAGTTTAGTTGTGAACTGTTGAGAAAATCCACCTCCTGGTTTGCTCTCCGTTCTCAGCTTCCTATGAATGGTACACATCCTAAACTTATTCTGCTTCAGTGGAGCTTTGATTAAATCCAAAATGTAACAACAAACGGCATTTCTGTGTGTTTACTACATGCCAGAAACTGTGGCAAGCATTTTAAATATTTTATCTCATTTAATTCCCATGACAATCCTATTATTTTCTCAAATTCCAGATGGGGCTTAGAGAGATTAAGCAATTTGCTCAAGATGCTGGTAGAAACAAAATTCAATGCCAGGTAGATGGCCCTGATTCCAGTATCCAATTCTTAACCATTGTGCCGTACTGCTGAAGGCAAAGGAAAACTACGGTTGCAAAAGGCACCTGAACAGAATGCAGGTGAGTTCATGTGAACTCTGTGTCTGGGAGGTTCACAGAAATACCTTCTCTCACACCAACACAGATAACTCTAGCATCATCTCAGACCCAATGCCCATTTCAATGACAAAAGGTGACAAAGACTGGAATATCCTAAGAGAAGGTAACTTCTCTATTAAGATGTACTGCCCACTGCTGGTGTTGGAAGCTCTTCCTTTCATCTTGGTGTGATTTTCAACCACCTTCAAATGCAAGGATGATCTATCTTCCTTCGTGCTGCTCTAACCTCCAACTAGAAGCAGATTCTATGTACGACTAACAGGATGAAAAAGAACTGTCCTTTGACTAATCTCCTTAGGCTCTTCCAATCCCTTGGGATTTCAAAACCATTTCCCTCTCTGCATGCACACTCTGCACCAAGAGGACAAAATGAGAAAAGGACAGTTGATACCTAAACATGTGACAATCAAGGCCTAAAGGGCAACTGGGCAAAATACAGAAAATCCTGTCCATGAATATGCAGTTGCCTATCCTTCTTAGTGACTGAAAGTCTACTCCTTCATCATTCTCCAGGTGTTATGATTGCTTTTGAACATTTGGGGGTATTCTCCTAGCTGCCTTGCCTCTGTTACCTTGATGACTCCATGAAGGATGAAACAGTTACTCCTGTTTGACCTGCAACCCAGGGACGGATTCCCGTCGTAGGCCAGAGAAATAGAAACCAAATACCGTCCTATTCCTTTTCCAGGGATGGCTTCCTCTCACAGTACATTACCAACATAACAATATATAACTACACTAGTGTTTCCATGCACACTATCTTACGGGAGCTCCGCAACAGAATTTCAGGTAGAGTCTGTATCACTGTTCTCATTTTACATCGACTGAAAACAATTAAGTCCACCAGCGGGTTGGGCGGTGGCAAAGTCGAGACCACCCAGTTCTCCTGATCACGTCCCCTCTCTGACTATTCTAACAGCGGTGATGGTGAACTCCCAAGCCTTGAACTATCCTAATCCACCAAGTCACCCCGCCTCCGACCTTCACTGAACCACGACATGCCCTTCTGCCTCCCTTAGCACACCCCCTAAACGCAACACGAGGTACAGAAAACAAGGATCGACTTCATTAACCCCCACCCCCCGCCCCCACTGAAATATCACGAGGAAGTCGAAATCTTGGCTCTGGTGCTCCCATCCGATCCCTATAAGGCCTGCATTTTTTTTTTTTTAATGGAGCTAGGACTCGCTCAAAATGTCGCAGTTCCCTTTTGCCTATCGGCCCAACGTAACCCCTCCTGTCTCACCTCTTGATGGTAAAGCTACGGAAGAGTGGATACCACGCGGAGAACTGACAGTGCAGCACATGCTCCTTCTTCATCCTCCCGCTGCCGCCGCCGCCTCTCCCTTTCCTTCCAGCACCCACCCGGAACCCAGGTCTCCCGTCCCGGAAGTACCCGCCGAGCTATTTTGGCTCAAGGACTCTTCCGGTCCATGAAGTAAGGAGGTGGGGGGGGCCTAAACGAGAGCGAGGAGTGTCGCGGGGCGTCCTTTCAGTATTCACTCACACACGCACACACGCACACACACAAAGCATCCGCGTCCCGAGAAAGGAATTCCGGACGTGGTAAGAACGGGATTCTGAGACGCGCACCGCCCCGGAAGGTAATTGTCTCAGGCAAGGTTACGGGCGGGGCAACCTACGGGTGCCGGGAGGGGCCGAGCGCACATCCTCTTATCACCGCGAGGTGCGGCTGTGCGTGAAGCAGTAGCCCCGGATCTTCTGAGATTGCTGCTTCGGATTCGTGCTTTCTTCTCTCGTCCCCCTCCCCAAAGGAGTACCCTCCCCTTCACCCCACACTTGGAGTAGGTAACTGGGCGCGGGCCAATCCTGTACAGTCCCCTCTTTGGGGACGAGGGAGGGAGTACTTCTGGTGCGTGCGGGCAGCCGCGCGCGCGCGTGTCCCCGTCTGCGGACTGGGCTCGTGTCCCGGCAAGCGAGGGGGCGGCCGCCGCGAAGGCGCGGAAAGGAGGGCCAGCTTAGGGAAAACCAGAGGCTGGGGTAGAAGAGCTTGGGCTCTTCGGTGCAGAGAAAGCAGGAAATACCGCAGTTACCTGTTCATGTGGGTGCAGTGGTTGAAGCATCTGCAAAGGGGGGAATGGCACCTCTTCGTTCGTGGAGGAGGATTATGAGAGAGAGGGAGAGAACCCCTGTCCGTCTGCTCCTGGGAAGGTAGAAGAGGAGAGAGAAATTGGGGGGAAGCCGACGAAAAGGGGAGAGGTGACTCCTTTGAGCGTGAAATTCATTTATCCCAGCCCTGCCAAAGTAGCAGCCTGGAAAAATACAGCCAGATGGTATCAGTAGCCGGACCACGCTGGAATCGTAAGACTGGAGTAATTCTAGTCTAGT
>ML102830.1:0-13892 GCA_003697995.1 Taxidea taxus jeffersonii | reverse complement strand
TATTCCTTAGATGCGAGAGAATCGTGCCAGACTGCCAGATCTAAGGGAGACCTAAAGCTGAATGGAGCAATCTCTCCAGATGTTCATTTTGATTTGACCTAGAAATAAATAGGTTGCTGCTGAAGGAATTATTAGCATTGATGAGGCAAATTAGGGTAAGGTATTTTATGTTGGAGGTAGGAATTAATAGATGTATAGAAGAAAGTAGAAACTGGGAATATAGTCCTTCTGGGAGGAGTAATATGTTAACAGCCCAGGAAACTTGAGTTGAGTGTAGAGGTAGAGGCAGCTGCAAAGCATTAGTACAGAACTGGTTATTTCTAGAGAAGCAGCCAAGTTTGTAAACTTAAATATAAACCCTACAGGGACGGAATTTGTTACAGATGTCTTTTATTTAGGCTATATACTTTAGAAGTGAGTTTGGTGACTCTTTAGTATTACAGTTGATTTTAAGTTAACTAGTTACACATTTAACTAGCCTCAAAAATATCAACATTACAAACGGATGCTCTGTGAATGGATACAGCTAAATTCCCTTTGAATATTTTTTAGCCACCATGTTTGTCTTTTCTTCACTTAGCCATGAAGTGTTTATTCTCAAGTTTCTTCAATAAAACCTTTACAACAATGGAAATAGTTGCTTTTTCTCATGCATGCCTAAAAATATCAGTAGCTAAATGATTGTGGGGGAGGGGGTTTATTGTGTAATTTTAAATTAAATAATGGAAAACATTTCCTGCCCTGAACCCACATGACTAATCCTTCTAAATTAATACTTCCATCTACCTGCTGGTTTTATCCACTTGGATATCATGTCAACATCTCAAACTCAGTGTGTCCATATTTAAACACTATATTACCCCTTCCTCCTGAAGCCCCAAAGTCCTTTAAGAACTTCTTGGAATTAGCTTTGAAGATGCTGGTTTAGGACAAGTAATAAAGTTTCATATGCAAGAAATTAAGTCTGTTTCCTTGCCACCGCTACCACCCTAGACCAAACCTATGGTATCTCTTGCTTGGGCTACTGCAAGAGGTTCTTTGCTGGTCTCATTGTACGGCTGTAACCAATTAACCCTCCCAAGGGTAATTAGTCCACAACCCAAACTAAAAGTAATGATTATAAATCACCAAGTAGCATCATTTCAGGAAAATGTTACCTCTCTGCCCATCCAACCCCCACATCTGCCAGAAAAGAAAAGAGACTCGGTGGCTTTCCATAATTAACAAATTACAGGAAGTCTTCGGTATCTGAGGATAATTGTCAGCAAAGGAGAGTTCACTTAAAGTGGATCCATTTGAGATGGATACCAAAATTTTGCCGTAAGTGGTAGAAAAGACGGAATGATCAAAATATCTTTTAAAAAATTAAGTTTTTAAAATTTTTATGTTTATAACAAGACCATTGAATGTAACTATCCCAATTGATTACTTATTTATTATAAATCAAGTGGCTTTTCTGTGTAATTATTCTGAAAGAATGTGGAACGACATCTTGGACAGGCCTAAGCATTTGATGCTTGACTTACACAGTCATAGTTATTTTTGCAAAAATTAATCCTCTTCCACTTAATTTCTTTCAAAATGCCTTATTGGAAATTTCTCAATCCAGTTATTAAACTGTTCCAACTGCCTGACCTTGGTCAGTCAGATCTGCTTTGCTTATGATCTGAGCTTCTACACCTTTTATTTGGTTGAACATAAACGATGTTTACAATACTCAACTTTTATCTGGGAAAGAGTCGCCAGCATGTTATTTCTTGTGATTTTTTTTTGCTTCACTTTGCAACCTCAGCAAACTGTAGGGATTCCAATATGGTAATAACTGAATAATGAGAAGCCTGAGTGCAAACTCCACCCCCACTTAACCTGAATCCAGCTGTTGTTACTAGTACTGAAATACCCAAGATTGTGAAAAAATAATCTTTTTTTTTCCTCCCTTTAGTGGAGAAGTGTTATCCTTAAGTGCTATCCCCAAGAGGCGCTTACATAGTAACAAGAGCTTATGGCATGTCCGAGTTTTGGGGCGCTTTATTTGCCTGCAAATTTGGGGGAGGGGGCAGGCATCAATCCAAATTTGTGTAAGCCCTTAGAAATGTGTTTGCATATGTTAACATCACCCATCTTGTGGGGTTTGTTTGCAGGGTGGGGGGCGTGGGGGGGGGAGGTGGGAGGGAAAGATTGGGAACCACAGAGCTTGCCAAACTCTACTATAGTAATTTCTCAACCCTTCCCCTAATTAGTGTTTCTGTTTTTCATGTGGTTCCTGCCTGAAATGCTTTCCCTGTCTTGGTGTCTAAATCATATCTTAATATCAAATGGCCTCTTAGTAGTGGTAGCCTTTTTAAAGTCTACTACTTTCCCTGCCTCCCAAGTGGATGTGATTTGTTGCTCACTTAAAACACCCTGGGATTGCTTTATCTCTGTAATAGGCAATTACCCTTCTGGTTCCTTGCAAGTCCAACTGTGAGGTCCCCAAGGGCAGGATTATGGGTCAGTTTGCACTTTGTGTGTGTGTGTGTGTGTGTGTTGTTTTTTTTTTTTTCCAAACATTTGAACTGCCCCTCTCATAAAGTCAGTTAACCTCCTGCCTACCACTGGATGGCAGTTCTAAGAATCTTGTGATGTCTTCCCTCATGAGAGTTTCTGGTGCCCTGGAAAAATACAGCTAACACTCATAGACCTTCAGTGTTCAGACCAAATGAAAACAACATAAAACAGATTATATGAGTTAAAACAGAAGAACACAACATTATGTACATGGGTATTATTTTAAGTATAACATGTACATCTTAGCAGCTTGGCAGCAAAATGTAGATGACTTGAAATTCTAGCTAAGGAAGTGGAAAGGCTTGAAATTCTAGCTACGGAAGTGGATAAAATTTACATTACACTTTACTTTTAAATCTGAAAATAGGATGGAATCAGCTCAGGAAAGCTCTGTCACAGTCACTGAGACAGGAGTGTTCGGCACACAATGGAGCCTTGTTTCTTTCTGTACTGCCTTACTTGTAGGGACCAGTCCCCACATGGCACCATTTAGCTTCCAGTTTTGAAATGGTGCTAAAAATAATATTCTTTTTCTCTTTCAGTAGTATATTTGAGATGCTTTTATAATCCTGAACATTTTGGGAATCACAGAATAAAGAAATTATTTTGAAATCACCCTTTAGCCACATTTTTTAGTTATTTACACTGTCAGCAGATTGCTTCAAAACACTGTTGCCTCTTGGGGCTGATTGCATTCCAATTACCCTGGAGAGGCCCAGCCCTGCTTCCCACTTTTTTTTTCCTCCTTTGTAATTTGTCTGTAGTTTGTTGTCTTCCTCGCTCTAACAGTCTAGCTTAAATATTTTTTTAATACAATCTGTTTGAAACAACTGTTTATAGCTTAACATTTGTTGACCAAAACTCCATCTTTCGATTACTGAGACTGGTATAATAGACTCTAACCTGGTTAAATGAGGGATCATCCTTCAGAATAGTACTTTTCCACCTTTTGGCCATCAACAATCCCTTTCACAGTCTGAAGGAAGCTATAAAGAGATAAAGATAAGGGGCCTAGCAGATAATTTAAATGCTTTAAAGTTATATGTAAATCTGAAAGAGCTAATGGCCCCTTTGCCCCTATATACTCACCTGGGGTTGGGGGACCTCCATTTTGTCTAGACTTAATGGGAGTCCAGATTAGGAACCCTTTTAACAGAAACAGTTACAGATGATCTAACTCTTCTTTTACGAACTTCTGGTGATGTTCAGCCTTTTGAGGCCTGCAGTTCTGTTTTTAAGAAGTTTGGATAGGCATTGGAAAAGTTATTTGGGGTCAAAAATACAACTTTTCAAAAGAAGGTCGAAATTTTACTTAATCCAAGCACCTTGCATGTAAATTTCAGATTACATCGTGCACTAAAAGGGTTCCCTTGGTTGCCTAAAAGTTTTCTCTCCAGTGACAGAATTAAGAGCAGAGGAAATATTCTTTCTGTGATGTATATGTTCCTAATGAAGGAAATGGAAATCTGGAAGATAAAAATCTAGGTAGAGAAAGTTCTTTTATCTGGTTGTAGAGACCACTCAGGCTATGACCAGTAGCCAACCTTTGATTTAACCTGTGATTAGTGTTCCTCTGGATCAGCAGACTGTTTTGATTGCCTAACAATGTAAATTATTTGCCATATGTAAACTAATGCTAGTTAAAAGTTTACCAGGAATAACTGCCTCTTTTGTTACACTATAGGCATATAGTCACCGTGCTAAATGACTGTCTCTAAATACCCACATAGCTTACTGTTTATTACTTTCAAGCGTCTGTTCAGACGTCACCAAATCAAAGGAGGCTTTCCTGATCACGTCCTGAAGATACCAGCACCCGCCCTGTACCTTCTCTACTCTTCTTACTCTTCTTCATCTTCCTCTGTAAAACTTAAGAGTCTCTAATGTAAATTTTGTATATTCCTCAGTTTTCTCCCCTTCCTCCCACCAGAAAGTAAGCTCCTGGTGGGCGGGGCATTTGTGCAGTGCACTACTGCGATCCCAGCACTGAGGACACAACCTCACTTCCAGCCCCTCTGCCACAGGGTGCTCTATCCAAGTTATCTAAGATACAGTCGATGTTCATTTTTTGCGAACATTAATACAATTTGTGCATACTTCTTCATGGTTAAATGAGTGTGAAAATGTATACACATTTCTTTCTGTCTTCATTAAGTGGTTTTTATTTATTTAGGATAAAGTCATTTCTTCCCTAAGGTCTCAAGTTTTACTTTTTTTGCCAAAGTCCTTATTGGAAATTGAATTCCTCGGTTTGCCCACAAAATAATCTGCAGGCAGCGATGTTGATTAATCTCATGATACAACAGAAATACATTTAATTTTACAATAGAAATACATGTTGAGTATCAGGCAAAATATACACCCAGTGGACAGTAAAATGATCGCTTGGGTACAGTAATGCCATATATATTATTAGCCTGTTGAATCCAAAGCAAAGCTCCTTGAACTAGTCTCTTAGACTTGGTCAATCTTTGGATCTACTGTGGCTTTCAACAACCCAACTGTTTGTCTCTCAGGGATTTTAAGACTGCAAAGGTAGTGGTTGTTAATTGAGATGCAATTCACATACCATAAAATTCACCTTCTTAAACTGTAAAATTCCATGGTTTTTAGTGTATTCGCAAGATGGTGCCACCATTACCACTCAGTTCTAGAACACTTTTCATCAAAAAGAAGCCCCGTACTCTCAAGTAGTCACTCCCTATACTCTCCTTTCCCCCAGTCCCTTGGCAACCACCAATCTGCTTTCTGTATCTCTAGATTTGCTCTTCTGGGTATTTCATATACATGGAATCTTACAATATTTGGCCTTCTGTATCTGGCTTCCCTCACTTAGCATAATATTTCCAAGGTTCATCTATCTTGTAGCAGGTGTCAGTACTTTTTTATGGGTGAATAGTGTTCCATTGAATGCATATACCACATTTTATTTACTCATCAATTGATGGACATTTAGGTGGTTCCCACTGGGGGTATTACGAATTATACTGTGATGAACATTTATGTAAAAGTTTTTGTGAGAGCCTATGTTTCATTTCTCTTGGGTATATATTAGGAGTGAAGTTGCTGGGTCATATGGGAACTCTGGTTAATCTTTTGAAGACTGTTTTCCGAAATGGCTGCACCGTCTTGCGTTCCTTCCAGCAGCATATGAGGGTCTCAGTTTCTGTACATCCTCACTGCCACTTCTTATTCTCTACCTTTTACTATAATCACCATAGTAGGGGTGAAGTGTGGTCTCTCATTGTGGTTTTGATTTGCCTTCCTCTGATGGCTGAAAATGCCAAACATATTTTCATGGGCTTATTGGCCATTTGTATATCTTCTTTGGAAACATGTCTATTTAGGTCCTTTGTCTATTTTTAATCAGGTTGTCTTTTAAATATTGCATTCTAAGATTTTTCGCATATCTCAGGCACAGTTCTCCTATCAGATTTGCAGACTTTTTTTCCCATTCTGTGGGTTGTTTTTTTCTATCTTGATGGTATCCTTTGAAGCACACAGGTTTTTAATTTTGAGGAGGTCCAGTTGATATGTAGTTTCTTTGGTTGCTTGTGCTTTGTGAGTCACATCTAAGAGATCATTGCCTAACCCAAGATGATGAAGATTTACACTTATGCTTTCTTCTAAGAATTTTGTAGGTTTAGCTCTTACCTAGTTGTCCATTATGAGTTAATTTTTATATACATTGTTAGGTAGAGGTTCGTTTTCCTTTTTTTTTCTTCTGAAGATCCCATCTACTTAGCACAAGAGTGCAAGTTGAGGGGAAGAACAGAGAGAGAAAGAGTCACCAGCAGACTCTGCACCAAGTGTGGAGGCTGATGCAGGGCCAGTGACCCCAAAATCATGACCTGAGGTGAAATCGAGAGTCAGACGCTCAACTGATTAAGCCACCGAGGCACCCATGAGGTTCTTTTTCATTCTTATGAATGTATATATCTAAGCCCAGAACAATCTCTTGAAAAAGGCTATTCATTACCCCCCTTGAATGGTGGCATTCTGTTTTTTTTTTTTTTTAATTTATTTAATTGACAAAGGGACAGCAAGAGAGGGAACACAAGTAGGGGGAGTGGGAAAGGGAGAAATAGGCCTCCTGCCAAGCAGGGAGCCTGATACAGTGCTCGATCCCAGGACCCAGGGATTGTGACCTGAGCCAAAGACAGAGGCTTAACCCACTGAGCCACCCACGCTTCCCTAATGGTGGCATTCTTGTTGAAAATCAGTGGACCATGTAAATCTGTGGGTTTAATTCTGGACTCTCTATTCCATCAGTTGATATGTCTGTCCTTATACAGGTACCCACACCATCTTGATTACTATGACTTTTATATTAACTTTTGAAATCAAGAAGTGTGAATCTCTTTAACTATGTGCCAAGACAATTTCGAAATTGCATTTAACTAAGTAAGTTAGTCAAATAAAGACAAGTGTACAAAGAACTATCTTCAAAATAAGTCTAAGCAGGCCCCAAACTAACCTAATTTACTTAGGAACAGAATGGCTGTCTAGACCTACCCAACCAGATTCATTTTACTCCTTCCTTAACTTATTTATTTTTTAAGATTTTATTTAGTTATTTGTCAGAGAGGGAGCACACAAGCAAGGGGAGAAGCAGGCTTCCCACTGAGCAAGGAACCTGACGGAGGACTCCATTCCAGGACCTTGGGATCATGACCTGAGCTGAAGACAGATGCTTAACCAACTGACCCACCCAGGTGTCCCATCTTCCTTCATTGGTTCAGCAGTAATTTTAGGGAGTTTCTATACCAACACAACTGTGGGCAGTGTTGAACACTGGACAACATAAAGAAAAATCTAATGTCGAGGAAATGGCTTTGGAAATTTCATCCCAGGTGGGAGGTTTTCAGCCAGAACAGTGATGGTAAAGATAGGACACTTTTAAGAAATGTTAGAGGCAGAATTTTTAGGACTTACAATGGATAAATTATAAGTTGGTGAAGGGGAATAAGAGATTGGAGCTGTCTCTGTATCTAGCTTGGGGGTGATGGGTAGATGGAGTAGATAGGCAGATGGTAAGGGGTAGACTTAGTAAGTGCACACAGTGGTATCATCTGTTCTTTCAAGAAGTCTAACAAGGCAGAAGGAGAGAATAGGGTTGTGAGAAGGTTAAATGTGTTTGTTTTGTTGGGTGTGTTTTAGGATGGACAATACTTGCCATCTGAGATAAAAATTGCAAATGTGATGTTACTACTTTAGGTCTCAGAAGAAACAGAGTAGGGTACCTGGGTGGCTCAGTTGGTTAAGCATCTGCCTTCAGCTCAGATCATGATCCCAGGGTTCTGGGATTGAGCCCCTCATCGGGCTCCCTGCTCATTGAGGAGCCTGCTTCTCCCTGTGCCTTCTCTCTCTGCCTGCGTCTTGCCCTGCTTGTTCTCTCTCTTCCTGTCAAATCAATAAATAAAATCAAAGAAAGGAAGGGAAGGGAGGAAGAGAGCAAAGACACTATTTCCTCCAAGACATTTGTTAGGAGAGTTGATGTTGATGGTCTTTATCTTCCCTGGAGCAAACGTAGTGAACGTTAGGAGGTACAGTAGGTTAGGGAACTACAGATCTTAAGAGCAGTAAAGCATTGGAGTGGCCACTGAGAACTATAGATAGAATAATGAGGAAATAGAAAATAGGAATGAAAAAAGACAAAACAGAGGATCAGTTCAGGAAGTCTAAAAGCTAAATACCAGTTCCTAAAAGAAAGAATAGAGAAAATAGAAGGGAGGAGATTATCAGTGAAATATTTCAAGAAAAGTTCCCCATAAAGAAGCACAGTATGGTTCTCAGATTGAAATGACCCATTGACAAAACAGGGGAAGGGGATTAAAGGTACAAACTTACAGGGGCGCCTGGGTGGCTCAGACTGTTAAGCGTTCAACTCTTGATTCTGGCTCAGATCATGATCTCACGGTTGTGAGATCAAACTCTCTACAGGTTCAGAGCTCAGCTGGGGGAAATCTGCTTGAGGCTCTCTCTCTCTCTCTCTCTCTCTCTCTGTCTCCCTCTGTCTCCCTCGGTCCCTCCCCTACTCATACATGGTCGTGAGCACTTGCTGTTTTTCTCAAAAATAAATCTTCAAAAACACAAATAAAAGATACAGACTTCCACCTATAAAACAAATGAGATATGGGAATCCAATGTACATCATAGAGAATATAGTTAATAATATTGTAGCAAATTTATATGGTGACAGATGGTAGCGAGATTTTCCTGGGGATGACTTCATAAAATATATAAATGTTGAGCCACTATGTTGTACCCCAGAAACTAATAAAATATTGTATGTCAACTATGCCTCAATAAAAATAAGGAAGGACCCATTTGAGTTCCCAATACAACATCAACACAAAGACATGAATAATAACTACAGGTTTCCAGAGAAAGAAAATAGGCCCCATAGAAAAAGGATTAGATGTCACAGCAGCCAACACAAGACAACTGAGCAAGGCCTCCATATTTCTGGTAGAAAGTGATTTTCAGCCCATACTTCTATATGCAGCCAGGTTAGTCAGTGCACTTTGAGGACAGAAAAAGATTTTCAGACACGCAGAGTACACAAAACAGGAGAATAAGCCAAGAATAGAGACTGGAGTAGTGTACAACATGTGGAACGGGACGGGGCCTGCTCCTTCCACAACAGAGCTGGTGCTACTGGCCAACTCATGCATAGCTGTGACTTCAATACATGTTGAAACTAAAGTGAACAGGCCACAAGGTGAATGTGTTTCATTCCACTGAGCTGCACAATTTAACATTATTAAAATGGTATATCCACTTACCACAAGTTTTAAAAAAAAGATCTGTGGGAGGTAAAAACAGGCAGCTCATACAAGTCTTACAGTTGAGCTGTCAAGGGTAGATAAGGGACAGCAGTGAAGGGGTGGGAATGGGGAGTGGTATCCAATTTTTGTACTGTTTCCCCCTTGGAAAGGTTTTTAATTTAGAGTCAAAAAATCCAAGAATGTCTGTGTAAGTGCCTAGCACCCACCCAATAAGAGCTTAGCTAAGGTGAGCTGAATCTGACTGGAATGACTGAGCGCTCTTTCCTGGGTATTTCCTGGGGCCTTGGCATTCACTTTCCATCTGGGGCAGTCCTCCCAGGTTCATGTGAGAAAAGCGGCTTTGACGACGTCAGATCAGTTTTTCACCATTTAAGTACTTTGACCGGTGGCCTCTGGACAGATGTTTAATTCAGAAAAATAAATGTAGCCTAAACAAATCTTACTATCTTCCAGCGTGAACTTCCGCCTGAGGACTATAAAGACGAAGTAGTTTGAAAATGGAGAACCAAGAACCAGCGGATCCTCCTCCAAATACCAAACAGTCTATTATTTCAGAGGAGGTATAAATTGTTTTTCGCTTCCCTTTCCCCCGTCTGCACCCCCTCCCCAGAGCTGAGTTTAAATGAAATGTGGGAACTGTTGTTTCAGATGCTTGTATTTAATTCTTTTGTGTGTGTATTTAATTCTTAAAGACAGTTTCTTAAACACTGTTCCTACTCCCTTTTTAGGACTCAGGGACATTTTGCCCTCATGTGGGAGCAATAGTATGTCTCTGAATGATAGGCACTAGTGAAACGGAGGCTGTTTTTAAAGTGGATTTTGGCTGTTAATACAAAAATTCTCAATTTTATTAAGTTTCCCTGGGTAGAAGGTTAAGTCATATGTGAGTTTTAGGGTTTAGACATTTCATACTTAGGTATCACATCACGTCTTAGTTAGCTGTTTATGGTCTCAGTATCTATGTTTAAGAACAGTAACAATCTAAGTTGTTAGGTGTAGTCTGAATTCCAGAACTAATGTTTGTGTTATATGTTATTTGATTTAGCTTTTAATAAGTCTCTTTCTGCAGGAACCATTGCAATGGATAAATTTTAAGTCCTTCACCTTGGAACTCTGACCTTGACATCTTCCTGCAGTTGTTTACAATTTAAAAATATTTCCATGTTGTCTGTGAATATATCTGCTGATAATTATTAGGTTGCTGCTGGCCAGAAGTGAGAGATAGGATAATAAGAAAAAGGCTACTGCTTTATGTCCACAGTGAATCCCTCTTGTCAGTTCAGTATAGTGCCATAGGTAAGTTAGTCCAGGTAACTGAAACTCAGTGTCTAGGGAGAACAATCCTGGGCCACCTGTCTTGGATGGGGTGGAAAACCCACGTGTCCTTGGAAATGCAGTTGTTGGACATGGTTTCCTCAGTCAGCCCCCCAGTGCAGTCGCTGACCATAAACCACACTGATGAGTCTCTACCCACTAACCCCACATGTGTGACGAACGCCCAGCTCAGAGGATAGAACACTAGGTCCCCGAAAACTCCTCACTCCTGGTTCTCCCTCTCCACCCCCCTGCACCCCCCAAGAGTTTTTCAACTATCACCTCTTTTCACCTCTCAGGATCACTTCCAAAACTCCAGAAAGAAGCTGAACCACCCTTCAGAAAAAAAACTTTCCATACTTTGAACTGAAAACCTTCACACAACTACTGGGAGGGATGGGTGGTCACCGGGAGGGCCAGGCAGAGAAAATCTGAAAGAAAACAAACCTTCTAAATAAAATCCTCAGTTTGAAAGTCTCCCAATGTAATGTCTCCTTTTAGTTAATTTCAGAAGGAAAATGGGTCAAGCTTGAAAAAACAACATACATGGATCCTACTGGTAAAATAAGGTAAAGGATTTTTTTCCCTCCTGTAAAATACGCAGTGTTTGGGTTGTCGGTCGGGTCTTCGTTTCGCACCAATTTTTGATTTGTAAACTAGAAGGAATAAGGAGAGGATAGTGCTGGGTTTGCAGTAAAACTTACATCCTTCACACCTTGCTCATGGACATGGGAATTGGTGGCCGGGGCCGGGGGTGCTTCTGCAAAGCATTTCACGGTATGTGCCAGTTCCCGTGAAGATATGACAAGACACCCTTCGACCTAAGTAATCCCATTCCTGACACTGTCTGGAGTCACGTTTGTGCCTGAAAAATGTTCATCAAAATTTAAAAAGACAACAAATTGAAAGCACTCTAACCATTTTTAAAACTGGGAAATGACTGTAATGGTATACCATAATAAGAGAATATGATGTGCAGTATGAGGGGATATAGTCAGTGATACTGTAACAACTTTGGTGGCTACCCTTGGTGTGGTGAATATTAATTATTGAGTCACTGTGTTGCACACCTCAGGTACAATATTGTGTGTCAGTTCTTCAGTCTAAATTCTTCAATCTAAAGTGGGGAAATAATTTTTTAGTGTATTCATTTGGTAAAATCTCTGCAGTCATCTACAAAGCAGATTCTGAAGACAATCTAACAATATGAGAAAGGTGATCAAGTTGATAACAACATAGGAAATGGTAGATACGTGTTTTAAATTCTTTCCGCATGTGTGTATGTGTGTATTTATTAACTACCAGGAAAAAAATGTTTAAAAATAGATTAAGCATTTCCCTAGTGAAGTATAAAAAGGAATGAAGTGGGATGAGAAAATACAAAAATGGAACTAAATTTAGTATCCAGATTACATGATATAAATTCGTTAATATAAAAAGTCCATTTGCTAAGTGATCAGGTAAGAATACAGGTTTCTTTGTGAGGAAGTACTTCTATTATCCGTGTGAAAGTACGCAGACTTGCCAGTAGTAACTGAAACCACTTTAATTAAATTTACTAAACTAGCAAAAGTATTATTAAGTGCCAGTGTGAGAGAGCTGCAGGAAACATTAAGCTCTCCATAGCACTATTAAATTAAAACCTCCGAGTAAGAAAGCTAAGCACACTGCAGTCCATCAACACAGGGGAAGCGTACAGAACACTTATCTGATGTGCGGAACTAAGTAGGAAATTACTAGTGGGTGCAGGAACACAGTCCAGAAATGTGGCCAGGTCCCAGCCCTCAGGAACACAGTATGCTCAAATATGCTTGTATTTGTGAAAATGTACACAGATGAGGACCCCGTTGGTAGTTGATATGGTTTGGCTCTCTTTTCCCTATAAAATTGTTTAAGTTTATAACAGATAAAAACCCTTAACACTAATTGATCGAAAGAGCACCTCTTGGTTTGTACCAGCTCATCACTTCACCTGACTCCTTTTCCTCTGTCAGCATTTCTGAGTCAGGGATGTGCATCAGAATCGTTTGGAGGCTTTTTATCACATTACTCACATCCAGGTCTCCCCTCTAGGACGCCTGTCTCAGTAGTTGAGGCACCTGAAAGCTTACGTGGCCTGTTACGTTCACCTCCGTTCTCACGCGTACAAGTCTTCCCCGTGACTTCCAGGGAGCTTTTACAAAACACATTGACGTTTTGTACCAGAATGTCAGGCTTGGAAGAGTGAATCTCTGGATTTTCCTGTAGGTCGTGATGTGTAAACTTATGAAATGTTTCATCTGTTACCCAATACATGAGCATGTCGGTAAGGATGAAATAGCAACTCGAAAATCCTTTGTTCCACCATATTATTTGTGGATTAAGATAGGGAATGGATTTTGTGTAAAAATTGCTGGCAATGTGCCCCTTCATGGACATTTGGGACAGAGCCAAAGTCTTTGTTTGTTGCCATTCCTGCCTCTTGTGTTTGTTGACTAGGCTAACAACATGTTATGGGAAAACAGGCTTTCCTATAACAAAGACTCAGAAAATGGAGTAACTTGGCTAGAATCAGAATTCTAAAGCTATAAGAGGCTTTTGATAATAACTTAAGTCGCTAGTTTTACAACTGAGAACAGTTTCAAGGAGTTTGTGGCTATGGGGTTGGCTGGTAGGCAGGCTGAGACCAAGATTTTCTGACTCAATCAGATGTCTATCTCTCAGAGTTCCTTGAAGATGATTGGAGCTCCCGTGGGGCATTCCTGGTCTGGATTCCTTATAAGTGCATTTATATTTCCTTGCTGATTTATGGCTCGTTACTGGTTATTTTACTTGATCTTAACCACTATAATGATGGTACTCTTTCTGTTTCCCTTATTCCTAGTGTTTTTGGGGTGGTAACTTCAGTTTCCTCAGCACTGTCTTCTTCAGTCTTTACAACTAACCTTAAGAGACAACAGAGACCTATACCAAAAGGTGTTTTGTCTCCTGCAACCTGTATTATTTACTGATCAGAATTGCTTGTTGGTTGGCTTCTTGTTCTAACTGGAATGTTGGGCAGTTGTGAGTTGTCATAATAGCATTTGGTTTTTGAAGGTTCGTTTTGACACGTTTGCCATTAAAATTTGAGTATAACACCAAAAGATCTACAGTTTATAGTAAGAAAGGTGTTTTGTTTTTTTTTTAAGATTTTATTTATTTATTTGAGATAGAGAGAGAAAACACAAGCAGGGAGAGGGGCAGAGGGAGAAGTAGACTCCC
>ML102829.1:179187-222038 GCA_003697995.1 Taxidea taxus jeffersonii | reverse complement strand
GTGTGTGTGTGTGTGTGTGTGTGTGTGTGTCCTGATCTCCTCTTCCCTTCAGGACACCCGTCACACTGAATTAGGGCCTGTCCACATGACCTCATTTTACCTTAATTACCTCTTATAGTCTCTTTCTGCAAATACAGTCACATTTGAGACACTGGGGTAAAGACTTCCACATATGAATTTGGTGGGGGGGGACCCAATTCAGCCCATAGCCGGCTGTGAGATCTGAAAATTCCTCACTGGTGAACTAAGGTACATGCATTACCATGACCCTTATTGAGTACGAACCGTATGTGGACCAAATCTGACCACTTCACATGTTTTAATTCAGTTTATACTGATCTGAACAACACAGCGAAGTAGGCAGTATTACGATCATTTATTTTTCCAGGGAAAGAAACAGAGGTGCCAGGAGTAACTGGCCCAAGGTCACACGGCATGTCAGATTCCATGAACTTAGCTTCTACGCATTGAATTTTGGTCAGTAAACGTCTTAGTTTGCTCGCAGCAGCAGCAGAGACCTGAAAAAGAAGAGATGTTGTTGAACCCTAAGTGCAGCAGAAGCGTTTTCCTCTGAGCTGGCATTGACGGCAGGCTTTCTCTGGAGGGGGAGGTGAATTCAGGAGCAGCAATCTGAGAAGAGAGGGAAAGAAATAGTAACTAATAGACAATTAAATAGACAATCTGGCTACAATGCCCCGGATTGAAAAATACAAAGGAAGCCCCCCTGTTGGGACTTCAAACTTATCACATCTACTATGACTGTGCATTTATTTAATTTGTGCTTCTTACCTTTGGAAATGTAGTCTCAGAAAGTTCGAGAAAATGCAGTGAGGACATAGTCAACGTTGCATTTATCTGCTTAAAATATTTTTTAATTTTTTAAAAGATTTTATTTATTTATTTGACAGATGGAGATCACAAGTAGGCAGAGAGGCAGGCAGAGAGAGAGGAGGAAGCACGCTCCCCGCTGAGCAGAGAGCCCGATGCGGGCTCGATCCCAGGACCCTGGGAACACGACCTAAGCCCAAGGCAGAGGCTTTCACCCGCTGAGCCACCCAGGCGCCCCTGTTTAAAATATTTTTTTAAAATTTATAGGATCTACAAGTATCTTTTAATCCTGTGCTTTCTGTTGATGTTGGCTTTACTGATTTTTTAAGCAGGATGATGTGTGACCTTCGGCTCCAAGTCAGACCTCACCGTGAGAAGACTGGAGAGATAGAAACAGTAAGATAGGCCCACGGGAGATGTGCAAGAACACACTCAACTAACACATTCAGCAACAAAAATGTGAGAAGAAAGGAAATAACGTCAGGTTACTAAAATGAAATTTAAGGGCGCCTGGGTGGTTCAGTGGGTTAAGCCTCTGCCTTCAGCTCAGGTCATGATCTCAGAGTCGTGGGATCGAGTCCTGCATCGGGCTCTCTGCTCAGCAGGAAGCCTGCATCCCCCCCCCCGTCTGCCTCTCTGCCTACTTGTGATCTCTCTCTGTCAAATAAATAAATAAAATCTTTAAAAAATAAAATAATAAAATAAAATGAAATTTAAGGCAGTGGTGCTCAGTGCGGGCTCCTGAGAGAAGGGCGGTAGCCCGTCACTTTGATGTAGGAGACAGACCCCCCTCCCAGAGCAGCGGCACAGCAACCCGGAGAACGGCTCTAGAAAGGTCTCGGATGCTGCACTCTGGAGCGCAGCCTGGAACCAGAAGCCGCAGGAACCTGGCTGAAACTGGCTGCCTGAGGGCGAAAGGGGACTCTTCTGTGAAAACTGAGAGGGGATCTGTGGCTCGGGCTCTGGCCACTGATGAACGCCTGGCCCACCACAGGCACAAGAGACCCACAGCTCCCGCCCTGCACAGAACCTGCAGCCCGCGCTGCGGCTGTCTGCGCTTTCTCGGTTCTTAGACTCCTTCATGATGGTCGCATCTCAATGGGAGCATCTGATTGGCAGAGCCCAATCCAGTATCACAACCAGAGCACCTGATTGGCTGAGCCCGATGCAGCACCACATCGGGAGCATCTGATTGGCTGAGGCTAAATTGACTTATCCCGGTCGGTCTGGCGGGAAGAATTCCCTGGCTTGTGTCAGATCTCCCACATCTGGGCATACCCAAATTTAGGAAGAGGATTTAGATGCTGGGAAAAAGAGAGTCCAGTACAATTTTTAAACAGCTACAGTCAGAGACAGCGCAAGGCTTGAAAGCGAAATTGCTAAATTAGAAGCGTAAAGACATTAAACTTGGGGCGCCTGGGTGGCTCAGTGGGTTAAAGCCTCTGCCTTCGGCTCAGGTCATGATCCCAGCGTCCTGGGATCGAGCCCCGCATCAGGCTCTCTGCTCAGCGGGGAACCTGCTTCCTCCTCTCTCTGCCTGCTTCTCTGTGATCTCTGACTGTCAAATAAATAAATAAAGTCTTAAAAAAAAAAAAGAATGAAAAAGCATAAGGTTATGCAGCATACAACCTCAATGACGGAAGAACAGACCTTTTTTTCTTTTCTCTCTCTCTCTTTTTTAGATTTTATTTATTTATTTGTCAGAGAGAGAGAGCACAAGCAGGGGGAGCAGCAGGTAGTGGGAGAAGTAGGCTCCCTGCTGAGTAAGGAGCCCCACATGGGGCTCGATCCCAGGACTCCAGGATCATGACCTGCCCTTAAGGCAGATGCTTAACCAACTGAGCCACCCAGGCATCCCAAGAATGGACATTTCATGCCAGTTACAATGGACGAGCCAAAATAGAATTTTCTGGTCTTTCTGGCAATTCAGAGTCAATCTGTTTCATCTGTTATTTGGCTGTTTGAATGGCTGGACTTTATTTTCTCTATATTACACTGAACTTTAAAGAACAAACAAAAATTTATAGCTAAAGATTGTGCACAGATGGGTAGCATTACATACTTAAATGGGTTTTTATACACGCCTCCCTTTTATACTTTAAATAATGTAGTATATGATGTTTTAAAATTATATATTTTGAGCATTTAACCTGTGACTATCACCAGCTCACCATGTGTACTGGACAGTGTCTTACGCAAAACAGCCACTCAAGAATACTGGGTTTTCAAAAGGCATTATTCGTAGACATAAGCTGGAATCTTTCCAAAGAAAACTTACTTAGAATTAATACAATTTAGGGATGCCTGGGTGGCTCAGTTGGTTAAGTGGCTGCCTTCGGCTCAGGTCATGATCCCAGAGTCCTGGGATCGAGTCCCGCATCGGGCTCCTTGCTCAGCAGGGAGCCTGCTCCTCCCTCTGCCTCTGCCTGCCTCTCTGTCTGCCTGTGCTCGCTCACTGTCTCTCTCTAACTAATAAATAAATAAAATCTTTTAAAAAATTTTAAAAAAAGAATTAATACAATTTAAAGATTTTTGTCTGTGAGTTTTAAAAATTGTAGTTATTCTTATTTGTCCCCCTAAAGTGTTATTTCATGAGGTTTGATTGTGTAATACAATAAAAGTTGTTATACACAAAATATACAATAAATTTTTTAAATTTCCTAGCTGATTCTTTTTTTTTTTAAGATTTTATTTATGCATTTGACAGACAAAGATCACAAGTAGGCAGAGAGGCAGGCAGAGAGGGGGCAGAGGGAAGTAGGCCCCTTGCCAAGCAGAGAGCCCAATGCGGGGCTCGATCCCAGGACCCTGAGACCATGATCTGAGCCAAAGGCAGAGGCTTTAACCCACTGAGTCACCCAGGTGCTCCAAAATACACAATATTTCAAAATAGATCATAAGACAGGTATTTCTTGGCATTCAGAGATTACTAGTCAACATTGCATGAATCAAATTAAATTAAATTCTTATCAAGCTAGAATCATAGACTTGGAAGAAATTTCAAGATACAAATGGTGTAGCCTCCTTTCATGCAGGTAGATCAACCTACCTGTCGTAAAAGGCAATGATTATCTTTGCACATTTAAAGACATCTCAGAGCTCTTGCTGGCTCAGTCAGTAAAGCATGTGATTCTCAGTCTCAGGGCTGTGAGTCCGAGCCCCACGCTGGGTAGAGAGATTACCAAAATAAAAACCAACAAAACTTGTATAACCATTAAGGGAGATATCATCTGATTTCCTGTCCCAGGACAGTATTTGATCTCCAGAAAAGCTGTCTAAGGTTTACCTGATTTACCTAATTTACCCAATTTTCTTTCCATCAGCTCTCCACTTTGGAATGATTTTAGGTTTCCATATAGAAAACTTGTAGTACAGAATCCTCACATACACACTTCGCCCAGTCTCCCCTAATGTGGAAATCTTATCAAACCATGGTCAAGCTATGAAATGAACCCTGGAGCATTACTGTTCACTAAACTCCTGACTTTGTTCCAATTTCATCGATGACTTTCCTGTTCCAGAATCCAACGAGATACCTTTTAGTCATTGTATCTCTTTAGTCCACTCTGGCCTATGATTGTTTTTCAATTTTTCTTGTCTTCCATGACCTGTTTCAGAGAATGCCTCACAAACTTGGCCTTTCTGACGTCTTTCCCGTGGTTAGACTGGGGTTGGGGTTTGGGGGAAGCATAATGCAGGGTGAAATGCCCCTCTTATGACGTCATATCAAGGTACATGTTATCGATATGACGTCACTAGTATATATTAACCTTGATCACTTCGTGTTGCCAGCTTTCTCCACTAAGAAGTTAACATTTTGGGAGAGGGTGGTGGGATTACATTATATGTTTAAATAAAAATTAAAAAAAAAAGAAGTTAACATTTTTCCCTTCTCTGTTTTTTAAAGCGAGTCACTGACTCTAGCTCATACTCAAGCGGGGGAAGGGAGAATGGGCTTCATCTCCTGGAAGGAGAAGTAGCTGTGTAAATTATTTGGAATTCTTCTGGGAAGAAAATGGGTTCCTTTTCCACATTTATTTATTCGATCATTAACTTATTATTGGACTCGTGTATATTTATGTTATTTGGGGCTGTAATCCTAAACCGTGCTATTGATTTGTTCAGATTGTTCCAGCTTTGGCCATTGTAGGCTCTTCCAGGCTGGCGTGTTAAAATGTGCCAGTGAGAGTGTCATTTCCCGGGAGGGGGGGGACCGAGGGACAACAGGGAGAGGCTAATGACATGGAAAGAAGAATGTGTTACTTACAGTTCCTGAGAGGAAGGGGCACACCACTGCACACAGGGCGGAAGCACGGGGTTCCGTCAGGAGGAGAACGCAGGAGAGAGGGGACGGCAAGACCAAGCAAGGCAGATGCTTTCCGGTTCGTCTGAATAATTCAGGCTTTGAGCCCTAGGGGCTGTCCTTGTCTCTGGGACTTGGCCCTGGGTTGGTTCAGAGCTGGGGAATAGTGACTTCTTAGTGTGCGTGAGTCAGTGTAGGAGGTTGTTGGGGATATGGACTGGAAAGTGCTTAGAGGGTTTGTAATATGATTTTGACCCACCCACAAAAACTGGGTCCAGGGGAGCTAGAAACAATTTTGGCCATTCGTGTGGCCCCACGATGCCAAGTACACAAACACAGGATCTAAGGAACACAATTACAACAATAGGCTCTTGTCTATGTATATATCCCCATTGTTTTATTCTTTGATTATTTCATTACTTTCTGGCACTCTGAGATGCTCCAGGCTCATCCTATCCTTTTCCTGCTCTTGCCCTAGGATCAGCCATTTCTCCAAGGATTCCTGGTTCTTTTATTGGAGAATGGAGACCAAGACCTGCGGCTGGGTCTAGTCCTTGCTGCTATGGTGTCATTGTTTCTAGGTGCTCTAATGAGACAAGCTAGGAAATACATGTGTGCATACAAACCCGTGGATACATCCACAGTGCTAAATTATCTCTCTGCCTATCTGCCTGTATTAAACTCGTACGAGTTCATACTGATGTTTCCGACAGTAATCTCAGGTTCATTCTAGACTTCCCCCTTGTTTATTGTGTTTTTTTTTTTTACAGTGAGAAACCTAGCTCAGGTCTACCTAAACCTTTGCTAATAATGATGACTTGATTTTTAAAAAAATATTTTATTTATTTGACTGAGAGAGAGCACACGCAGGGGGAGCAGCAGAGGGAGCAGGAGAAGCAGGCTTCCAGATGAGCTGGGAGCCTGATGGGGGACCCAATTCCAGGACCCTGGGATCGTGACCTGCGCCAAAGGCAGATGCTTAACTGACTGAGCCACACAGGTGCCCCAATAATGACTCAATTTTGAATGAGGACAGAAAGTAGAGAGGCAGTGTCCTCCTCATCACCGTCCACACTGATCAGCCCCCTACTCTCCTGGGACACTGCCAGGAGTTTGCACGCCAGAGCCCATTTCCCTGCCTCTGAGTCCCAGCTTCCTCACAAAGCCTCGAGACTGTGCAATCCAAGGAAATGATCTGTGCTCAGTTTCCTCACCTCTCCAAGATGGGTCCTGCTGGAACACACTCCACAGGGCTGATGGAAGGATTAGATGAGTTTGTGCGAGGGGAGCCCTCGGGCCCAGGGCCTGGCCCGCAGAAGGGCTCAATAATTGTTAACTTTTTCAGAAAGTCTACAGCAGAAGATTTATTTGACCAAAACATCCAAAAGCCAGCAGTGGCCTGATGATTTTAAATTTTGCAACTGTTGGCAAATAGGGTTCACAAAGCACTACAATATATAGAGAAAAATCATTTTGGTATGGAAAATCTTCGACAGTTTAATATTCACACCGTATGAATCAGTGCCTTCCTCGGCGCCAGACTCTTTAACCATAACTTCTCCAAATTACACATCATTCCTTTAGTGCAGTGGCGTAAGTTCCACTTTCAGTCCCTTTTTGTCACTATTATTGCTTTTGACTGGACTTATTTCCTTTTTTGCTGAGAAAGTTGACATTTTTTTTTAACCTGAAGGCTGATCTTCCTTTGGGTCTGGAGTTTCTATTTTATTATGTAGTGTTCCATAACTTTAATATCCCCAGCAAGAAAGCAGCACAGAAGTATTAGCATGCAACCTTGACATTTAAGGAATCTCCTAAATCTTTGCAGTGGCAGTTTCTTTAAAAATGTAAAAATATCTGAAATATTTAGCCTTGACAAAGATATAAAAGATAAGTTCTGAATCTATCATTCATATATATCCCCTTGGAGAATTACAGCTGCTCTGTCTACATTCCGCACTTTTTCCTTTAAAGTTCATGGTTATTGGTTCCTAATTAAATAAGGACTTTGTATTAGGCAGAATAAAAATATTATATAACCAGAGAGATCATTCAGAGTAGTTTGGGGCAATATTTACAAAATTCACTTAATCAAAGGAGTAACGCAGAACTTATTCCAGAGAAGCTCAGGTTCTATTAAGCACACAGATTCCATTCCCTTCTTCCCCTGGAGAGTCTGATGCCACATCTGAATGTTTATCAAGAGTTCCAAGTGATGCTCACCATCAGGCATGGTCGGAAATGCTGATTTAATTGAAGACCCTGATTTTATAGTAGGAAACTTAGGGGCTTCCTGTAGAGGATGTAGATTTCTGTCTCATTTCAACGGGTTGAATCACAGTCTCTGGGACTGGGAGCTGGTAATCTGCATTTTTAACAAAGTCATCAAGAAATTCTTAGGTTTAAGAAATGCTACCCAGAGCCTTAGAGGGATGAGAAGGGCATCCACACAGAGGGCAGTATGGTGTGGGGTATTGGGGCCCAAGAGGGGCAAGAAGTGTGTGCAAGGGTTGGGAGTAAAACAAACAGGGTGAGCATAGTGTCCCCGTGGATGGGCTGCCCAGCCCAGGGTGTCAGAACCCAGGCAGATGAGAGGATCATCTTTTGAGGAAGCAGGGTGCCTCTGCATGGGGTTTGAAAGTCCACAGCAGCTAAGGAAGATTCTGGAAGGGGGTGGGTCAGGCATGGGGTGTATGTCTCCCTGGGGAAGGCACAGTGCAGCCTTTGAGGTTGGTTAGCTTCAGTGGTATTGGTTAAATCCATGAATACATTAAGGATACAGAGAGTCAGCTTTTCTCCCTGTTGAAGAAGGGAGTTACAATCATGGAGAAGAAACGAAATGGGAATGAAGCCGGTAGTATTGCGTGAGAATTGAAGGAATTCGAGTAAACGTATAGTTCTTGATAGGCATGTGCACGTGTCTGCTAAGAGGGCCGGGGTGGTGCTCCAATAGCAGCAACTTCCCCCACGTGTCAGTTTCTAAATATCTCCCCATTAAAAGCAACTGGAACCCTTGGAGAAAGAGCTGATTTTGGCTCAGGGAGAGGGAGAGCCTAAAAGAAGCCTGGATTAATTTCTTGCATCAGAAAACAAGTGTTCAGGGACACCTGGGTGGCTCAAGGGGTTAAGCATCCTACTCATGGTTTCAGCTGAGGTCATGATCCCAGGATCATGAGATTGAGTCCTAGGTGGGGCACTGTGCTAGGCAGGGAGCCTGCTTAAGATTCTCTCTCTCCCTCTGCCCCTACCCCTTCACTCACATGCACGTGTTCTTTCTTTCTCTCTCAAAAAAAAAAAAAAGAAGGAAGGAAGAAAAAGAAAAAGAAAAAGCATTGGAAGCATTGAAAGAATAATGGGGATATATGAGAGGACATGGGAGCCAGACTGAAGGAATGACCATTGACCAGAAATTAAGAAATTTCTGAGAAATTAAGGGAAGGGGAGAATGGGGAATTAATGTCTAATGTGTACATAGTTCATTTGTGGAAAATGAGAAGGTTCTGGAGATGGATGTTGGTGATGGTTGCACAACACTGTGAATGTGTTTCATGCCACTGAACTGTATTTTTAAAAATGGTCATTGTAGGGGTGCTTGGTTGGCTCAGTGGGTTAAGCCTCTGCCTTCAGCTCAGGTCATGATCCCAGAGTCCTGGGATCAAGCATTACATTGGGCTTTCTGCTCAGCGGGGAGCCTGCTTCCCCCTTTCTTGCCTACTTGTGATCTCTCTCTCTGTCAAATAAATAAATAAAATCTTTTTAAAAATGGTCAATGTAATAAATTTTATGCTATGTAAATTTTACCACAATAAAAAATGATAATAATGGAATAAAACACATTGAATAAAAAATAATCCCATGGGTTCTAATGATTAATAAAATAATAATAACGATGCTGATAGTAATAATAACAATAATGGCCAAAAGAGATAAGGAAAGCTCTTTACAAAAAAATGCTGACTGCTACATGTGGGGGGAAAAAAACCCATCATTCTGGAAAACCGTCAATGTAATAATGGATGCATGGAAGCACAATCTTCAGTAAAATGTCAAATCCAGTGGTGAAAGATTCTTTTGGGAAAAGGATATTCGGGCAATCTCAAAGAATCGCCCCACAGATAGCTGTTAACTACAGAGGAGAAAAGAAGTCTTTCAGATGGCCTCAGATGCACCTGTCAGTTACCGCTCTCAGTGAGAGAACTGGGTACCACCAAGGGCAGCACAAAACCAGAGACACATGCCTCCTCACGTGACCGAGTGGGAAGTAGGAAACCTCCCCGTGAAGCTGTCTTCACACGAATGTTAATCTGAAACTAATCCCGAGAAGCTCAGCTAAAACCAGATTGTGAGACGTTTTGCAAAACTGCTGGCTTAGGCTCTATGTCCTTGTCATGAAAGATTAGAAAAAAAGAAGCAAGGGGACGTTTGAGATTAAAGGAGACGAAGCAGCCAGAACAATTAAGCACAATGTGATGTCCTTGACCACGTCCTGTTTTAAACAAAGAAGCCAATAATAAACAGCTAGAGAGGCCCTCTTGGAGCAACAGGGGAAATTTGAATACTGACTATATATTAGATAATATTTATTATGTTAATTTTAATCTTTTAGGTTTGATAACAATACTATGGTCCTATGGGAGAACATCCTTTTTTTTTTTTTAGGAGATACGCATATTGAAATATTTAGGAATTAAGTGTCCTATTTGTAATTTACTTTGAAAATGTTGAGTAAGAAAGTCTGTATCTCCATCTATAGACAAATAAAAGCGATGTGGCAAAATGTTCGTATTTCCCGCGGAATCCGGAAGATAGATACACAAATGCTCGTTAGTCTTTCCATTTTTCCGCAGTTTTCCCATATTTCAAAACTAGAAGTAAAGTCTAACTCTCTCAGGTGTGTCTCAATAAATAAATGGCTTGGGATTTCTTATTTTAAAAACACTACACTGGGACGCCTGGGTGGCTCAGTCAGTTAGGCCGCTGCCTTCAGCTCAGGTCATGATCCCAGAGTCCTTGGATCAAGTCCCGCCTCAGGCTCCTTGCCCGGCAGGGAGCCTGCTTCTCCCTCTGCCTCTGCCTGCCTCTCTGCCTACTTGTGCGCTTTCTCTCTCTCTGATAAATAAATAAATAAAATCTTAAAAAAAAAAACCCACTACAATAACTGTATGATACTGCCAAAATGATAGATATTGGAAGACATATAGACAGGGCAATCTATGGAAATAAACAAATTATGAGGATCAGCGTTGCAGTGCAGCAGGGATCTGGCACTTACCCACCTTTTAGTCTTCAGAGCCTAGTTCATAGTAAGTGCTTCAACATTCAACGGGTGAGAGAAGCATTTGTTTTATTCTGCAACTGGAAGTTTTGGGCAACTCCACGAAAAGGAGATTTGGATGTTTTATGCAGAAAGAGGAGAGGTGAGCTGAAAGGTAAGACAACAAAAGCTGATGGGCACAATGTCACCGGGATGGGTGGTGCTGGCCTCGACGGACGTCCCCACCTGACCTCCATAAGATGCTATCTTATTTTTAAGATTTTATTTATTTATTTGACAGAGGAGAGAGAGAGCGAGAGCACAAGCAGGGGGAGTAGGAGAGGGAGAAGCAGACTCCCCACTGAGCAGGGAACCCGACGCGGGGCTCGATCCCAGGAGCCTAGGATTATGACCTGAGCTGAAGGCAGACGCTTAACCCACTGAGCCACGCAAGCACCCTGAAGTTTTGCTCCCAGGACCCTGGGATCATGACCTGAGCGGAAGGCAGATGCTTCACCGACTGATGCTGTTTTTGAAAAAAAGTGTTTAGCAAGTGGAGAAAGCATTCTTTGTGTAGAGTTACTGTTGTGCATGATTTATTACAGTTTTAAAAAGTTCTGGCACAGGATAGTAATATGAAGGACATAGTCTCATTTTATGGAGTTATGGTAACTGGATCTTCTTTGTATGTATGTCCCCCAAATCTGTGAATAAGCAAACAAGGGAACTCTTAGTCTGTTTTAGAAAGAATAAACCTTACGGTGGCATTTGCACTCACACACTAAATGTGCTAATTATAAGCAGCTTTGTCATCTGTTCATTAAAGCATGTTTCCCAGGTGTTGGGACAGGTGGTGGGTATTCCTCACTCTTCAAACTATGGTATTTCTGTGTGTGTAAATGTGTGAGTGTGAGAGAGAGAGAGACAAAAAGAGAAAAATTGAACATACAGAGAAGTACATAAAACATGCACATGTAATCTAACAAGTAAATATAAAGCAAACAAGTGAAAAAACAGAACATCTTTAGAATTCCCCTCCCCATGTCTTTCTCCCCAAGTTCAACATCATTCTTCTCTTTAGAAGTAAGCACTATCTTGACCTTTGTGTTAATTATTTACTTTACTTCTTTGTATACATCTCTAACCAATATAGCTTGGTTTTCTTTGTTTTTGTGAACTTTATTTTTTTTTAAGATTTTATTTATTTATTTGGCAGAGAGAGAGGTCATAAGTAGGCAGAGAGGCAGACAGAGAGGGAAAAGCATGCTCCCCACTGAGCAGAGACCCCCGATTCGGGGCTCGATCCCAGGACCTTGAGACCATGACCTGAGCCGAAGGCAGAGGCTTTAACCCACTGAGCCACCCAGGCACCCCTATTGTATACATATCTGATGCATATATATATGTTTCTCTTTCTCTCTCTCTCTCTTTTAAGGAGGGTTCACACCCAGCATGGAGCCCAGCTTGGGGCTCAGACTCACAACCTTGGGATCAAGACCTGAGCTGAGATCAGAATCAGATGCTCAACCAACTGAGCCACCCAGGTGCTCTGTATGTGTTTCTCTAGGGGTATACCTAGGAATAGAATCACGAGGTCCTAAGGTGTGGATATCCTCAGTTTTCCTAAATAAAGCCAAACTGTGGTTACACCCATTTGTATTCCCATTTGTCATCGATGAGAATTCCTGATGCTCTACATTCTTGCCAACACTTGATATTATTAAACTTCAAAATTTTTGCCAATCTGGTAGTTGTATCTCGTTGTGGTTTGAATATTCATTTCATTGGTTACTAATACTGTTGAGCACCTTTCTATGTGTTTATGGGCAACATAGGTTTCTTTGAACATGTTTTATTCCGTAGACCACCTTATTTCCCACCTAATCAATTAGAATATTCCCAAATCAGACACATTTACAAGATTGTATTGTAGTTAAGTTAAAAAAAAAGATTATTTATTTTAAAGAGAGAGAAAACACGCACGTGCACAAGCAGGGGATAGGAACAGAGCGAGAGGGACCAGCCGACTACTGGCTGAATGCAGAGCCCAACACTGGGGCTAGATCACCTGGCCCTAACACCATCACCTGAGCCAAAACCAAGAGTCTGATGCTTAACCAACTGAACCCCAGGCACCCCCATAACTAAATTTCCTTCTCTTTTTTTCTTCTATTTTTTTAAAAGTAGGCTCCACACCCAATGTAGGGCTTGAACTCATGATCCCAAGATCAAGAGTCACATGGTCTCCCACCTGAGCCAGCCAGGCACCCCAATTTTAAAGATTTTATTTATTTATTTGACAGAGAGAGAGAGAGAGAGGGGGAACACAAGCAGGAGGAGTGAGAGAGGGAGAAGCAGGCTTCCTGCTGGGCAGGGAGCCCAACATGGGGCTCGATCCCAGGACCCTGGGATAATGACCAGAGTGGAAGGCAGATGCCCAACAACCGAGCCACCCAGGAGCCCCAAGGCACCCTAATTTTAGCTAAATTTCTTAAAATCAAATTCACAGCCTTGAGGTCAACATCAGAGAACCAAGAAGAGAGAGGATGAATGAGGAGGGAGACAGGCTGATAAATAATAACTAGAAATAAAAGTTGTTTTCTTAAAAAAAAAAAAGTTGTTTTCTTTTTACATTTAATTTAAATTATTTAACATATATTGTATTATTAGTTTCAGAAATAGTGGCATATAACAGCCAGTGCTCATTCCATCAGATGCCCTCCTTAATGCCCATCCCCTAGTTACCTTATCCCTTCACCCCCAACACCAGCAACACTCAGTTCATTTCCAAACGTAAAAGTCCCTTATGGTTTGTCTTCCTCTCCGATTTTATCTTGCTTTATTTTTTCCTTCCTTCGCCTATGATCCTCTGTTTTGTTTCTTAAATTCCACCTATGAGTGAGATCATATGATAATTGTCTTTTTCTGATTGGCTTATTTCACTTAGCATTATACCCTCTAGCTCCATCTAAGTCTTTGCAAATGGCAAGATTTCATTTTTTGATGGCTGTGTAATATTCCATTGTATATATACACCACATCTTCTTATCCATTCATCTGTTGATGGACATCTGGGCCCTTTCCACAATTTGGCTATCATGGACACTGCTGCTATAAACATTGGGGTGCACGTGCCCCTTCAGATCACAACATTTGTATCTTTAGGGTACATACCGAGTAGTGCAATCACTGGGTCATAAGGTAGCTCTATTTTCAAGTTTTTGAGGAACCTCCATGCTGTTTTCCAGCGTGGTTGCACCAGCTTGCATTCCCACCAACAGTGTAGGAGGGTTCCCCTTTCTCCACATCCTCGCCAGCATCTGTCATTTCCTGACTTGTTCATTTTAGCCATTCTGACCAGTGTGACCATCTCATTGTGGTCTTGATTTGTACATAAATAAAATTTTTAATGGGAAATTCAGAGGGGTTGGAAGGGAGACATAAAATTCTCTCCATATGAGAGGATACATACAATCCATCCTTTTAAAGAAGCTGTTTTCCATTGACTGTAAAGTTGGATGGGAAAAAAAAAAAAGCAAATTAAAGGTGGTAAAAGGGAAATAGAACCTTATTTCATTATATAAGGAAGAATGTAAATGAAAACCAATTCTAGGAGTCTACCCCACAGTGTATGCAAGAGGTACCCTGTGAGGGCCTCATTCATAGAAATGTGGCATTTAGGCTTTTGTTCCTTTCCATTATAAGATGGAGATTCTCTAGGTTCAATATCTTTTTAGCAACCGTAGAATTTGCTCAGTGTGAGGCTTCTATCCTCAGTGAACATGGTAAAATTTAATCTGGTTGATGTTGCTTACTATTGAACTGGATTGACGGTTGTTGAACTAAGGTGTTGTTATAATAATTAACTGTAGGGGAAAGTGGTTATGGTAATCCAGGTCTCTGGTTTGGCCCAGCACTGAGAACTCTTTTTTTTTTTTTAAAGATTTTATTTATTTATTTGACAGATAGAGAGATCACAAGCAGGCAGAGAGGCAGGCAGAGAGAGAGAGGGGGAAGCAGGCTCCCTGCTGAGCAGAGAGCCCAATGCGGGACTCGATCCCAGGACCCTGAGATCATGACCTGAGCCGAAGGCAGCGGCTTAACCCACTGAGCCACCCAGGTGCCCCAGCACTGAGAATTCTTAAAGATCACATGCCTGTCTTCTTAAGGACCGTCTAGACAATATATTTTAGGAATTGTGGATTAGGGTTACCTACTCACAGTCACAGGGATGTTATTTATTTCAGTTTAGTGGCAGAGTAGCTGAACCAAACCAAACAAACAAACAAACAAACAAAAACAACCCTACTGGTTTAGTTCAGAAGGAAAGGAACATTCTCTTTATTAAGAAGTTCCGGCTTATATAATCCCCGATCTCCTTGAGGAAACAGGGGGTATTAAAATGTTGAAAACCTGTTCCTCTTGTCCCATACGTGAGTTGATTGACTGGCGTAACGATGAACGTTATGACAAGAATTCTCTCAAAGATGATTTACACACTAGTAACTACTATTGCTTACACACATCCGGAAAATAGAGACCACGTTTTACAAAGAGATAAACTAAATCATATCAGATTACTGAGGAGCGAGAGGCCAACAATAGGATTAGAGATGGGTGACTTAAATCTTACTGACGTTTCCCTTCCAAATTTCAGTCCTGAATCCTCCGCCCTCCACAGACTTTCAGGGGGAGGACTCCCCAAATACATTTGCAGTCCAGGCCTCTTGTCTGAGCTTGAATCCTGACCTTTCACTTGCTGTTGAGTATCTCTAATTTCCAGAAACTACCCCCCTATCAGATCCCCCTTTGGACTTCCTCGTTTATTTCTCTACTTGAGTCTCCCTTAACGGCCTAAAATCTTGGACTCATACCAGACTCCTCCTTCTGGTCTAGTCACCCTTCTTAATCTAATCAGTAGCAAATTCTTGCTAGATCATTTCTTTTCATCCACCTCCTCGCCGTATTTCTAACGCAGACCTTTATCTCTCTCATACCTATACTATCACACCAGCCTCCTAACTCCTCGGCTCCAGCCAGTCGTGGGCTCTTTCCCACTAGATTCATCTTGGAGCCTTGCACATTTGTTTCTTTGCACAAACCTAGGCCTTGCCCTGCAGGACCCTTCTGGGGTCATGGAGGCGCTCCTTTCTACCCCATCCTGTTTCTTTTTTTTTAGTAGAATATCTTTTTTTAAGATTTTATTTATTTATTTGACAGAGAGAGAGAGATCACAAGTTGGCAGAGAGGCAGGCAGAGGGAGAGGGGGGAAGCAGGTTCCCCGCTGAGCAGAGAGCCCGATGACGAGGGGCTCCATCCCAGGATCCCGGGATCATGATCTGAGCTGAAGGCAGAGGCTTTAACCCACTGAGCCACCCAGACGCTACCCCCCATCCTGTTTCTTTGATGATCATTTTCCCCATGTGTACTTCTTTGATGGGACACCCCTGCCTTGCCCACCCAGACAGCCCCTGTTCTCTTTAAAAACTCCCTTACTTTACTGAGAACTCAGAAAGTTCTTTCTAGGACTAAGGAAATGTACAGGGTACTGTGTTGTTTTGCACCTTGCTTTTTTCACTTAATGCATCCTGGACATCTTGGTTTTTTTTTTTTTTTTTTTTTTTTGTTGTTTGTTTTTTTTTAAATCAGCACATATTTCTAATGCGCTTTATTTATTTGTAGGTAGGCTCCATAAAAGGGTTCTTGAACTCATGACCCTAATACTGAGAGTCCACGCTTCACCTCCCGAGTCAGCCCTTTAAATGCCTGCTGAGTATGGGTGTTCGGTAACTCATTTAATCAGTCCCCTCACCATGGACGCTGGTGGCTTCTCCAGTTTCATTATCGTCGAACATGCTGCAATGAACATCTTTGCTTATCTTGAGCCAAAAAGCTTCGTAGGTAAAATTGCAGCACTGGGATTGCTGGATTAAAAGCATATATATTTTCTTTCTTTCTTTCTTTTTAAATGAAGCATTGTTGCTGGTTTTTTTTAAGATTTTATTTATTTATTTGACAGAGAGAGACATAGCAAGAGAGGGAACGTAAGCAGGGGGAGTGGGAGAGGGAGAAGCAGGCTCCCCACTGAACAGAGTGCCTGATGTGGGGCTCGATCCCAGGACCCCAGGATCATGACCTGACCCGAAAGACGGAGCCACATAGGTGCCCCACCTATGTATTTTCAATTTGGGTTGACATAAGTAATTATCTTTTGAAATAATTTGCACCCTCTATAGTTCCATTTTACATATTACTAATTTACCTGCCCCCCCAGCCCCCCCGCAGGATTTGGACATTGACAGTGGGGATTTTGCTTAAAGCCGTTTCACCCCCTTAGACTATTAGTACCAGAAAGAATGTAAAGCCAGGAGAAAAGGGATATGAATTCCAGAGAACCCACCTTTCAGTGGCTAGGGCAGGGCTCCTTCAGCTGGGGAAATCAGCCATCCAGGACAGCAGACCATACCGTCTTTCTTTGCCAATAATCAACTAGAGCTAAGTGAAATCTAAACATATCCATTTATCAAATAGGGATAATCTTTATACTTCTTTTATTTTTATGGATGTGAATATTGATCAGATAAAATTTCATTGTCTTAACTACTAGGAATTCTCTGGAAAGATGGTGCTGGGTAAAGTGTGTGAACTCAGAACAGCAGAGTTCAAATCTGATCAAGACACAGAATCTGTAAAGCAGTGACTTGCTCATCGTCTTAACTGCTTTTGTGTGGCCAAATGTTTCCTGTGCCGGCCAGTGGGAGAGAAGTGAGCTTGTCTCTTTGTGGCTTTAGAGTTTTGTGTATCCGTTCAGCATCCCTTTTTGAAGTTCTGGGATTTATGGAACAATAAATGCCATTTACCGCTGTGTGTGCTATGTTGGAACCCCCATCGGTTTTAGGAGTTTGGGTAAAAATATTTACCTGAAAGCTCATCAATGTTGAAATTGTACCAAGAAGTATTTTGCAGTAATTCAACCCAGTGAAACAAATTAAATGATGGCAACAGCAAAGTTAATATTTTTTCTTTGTTTAATAGTAGGATGCAGACATTTTCATATGTTTCCTAGTAGGTGGGTGGGGAGACTGGAAGGAAGGCTGAAACCAGGCTGGTTTGGATGGGTTGCTGAATGATGGGGCTTTTGTTTTGTTTTTAAATTTTATTTATTTATTTGGAAGTGATAGAGCGAGTGAAAGAGAGAGAGAGAGCATAAGCTGGGGAAGTGGCAGGCAGAGAGAGAGGGACAAGCAGACTCCCCAATGAACAGGGCTGGATCCCAGGACCTTGGGATCATGACCTGAACCCAAAGTAGCCCCTTAACCAACTGGGCCCCCCCAGGCGTCCCTGAACGATGTTATTAGTTCACTGTGATATAAATTTGGGCCATGCAAGCGAGCCAGTTTCGAACAGTCCAAAACAGAGCATCTTCACCTTCTCACCTTACTGGTGTGAGAGATGAATTTTTTTCACAGCATTCAGAAGTCCAGCCAGACAATTACCCAAGAGGATGTCATATGTCACATCTCCCTGGGAACTGGAGAAGGTTGCCTTGTGTGATTACCTCTTGATGAATGGAGTGAGGCAGAACAAGGGACCAGGAGGTGGAGAATGCTCTTTGCTAAGGGCAAGCTTAGTTTGGGGGGGGTGAGGGGGGGGGTGTCGCGGAGTGGAAGACCCAGAAGGACAAAGGAAGTGAATTCCTTGGGTGACTCCCTTCCCCACCTCCTGCTCCCTCCGGTTTGTTCCTCCAGGGGACTGAACTCCCCACTTTCTGGTTGAAGTTTCTGCCTCAGAGAAGACTACTCCAAGTGCAAATACAACTTCTAAGACTCACCCATGAAGGCAAGTCTGGTCCCCCGTGTGAAGCTGTTCCAAGCCAAGCCCTCCCCACTCCAGCTTTGAGATTGACCACAGATGTCCTGATGGCCTGGGTATCAAAACACTCTGCAACCCCCCTGGGCCGCAGCGACCCAAAACCCCCTTGGGCCGAACCCTGGTGAATCCCAAGTCACTCGCCTCCCCTGCGGGGTCTGTGAATCCAGGCAGAGAAACGACTTTGTTCCAAACCCTCTGAAAGCCCCTGTCCTATGCTGTGTCCTGCACAAGGTGGGGAAGTCATTATGCATTGGCTGGCAGGATTAAACCAATTCAAACCAAAAGGTGAATGGCTGAGCTGGGGACCTTCTGCCGGCATTTTACTTTTAAAGAAGTTGTTAGTAACCCAGAAAAATATGAATGGAGGACGGTGAAGACAGGCTGGAGATTTGGTACTGGGAGGCTCCCTCTCAGACAAGGGGCTGGCGGTCTGTGTCCAGCACTGCCAGTCCTACTGCTCGGGGCACTGGCCTACCCAGAGCCCAACGTCCAGCCCCTCCTCAGTGCCCACCAGGAAGCACTTGGGGATGAATAAAGAAATGCTTGTGGGCTAAGGGAAGATCCACATTCCACTCAAGACATAGTCCAGGTTCTAGGAAAGCATGGCCTCTGGGCCGCAGGGGGGGGTCCCTCCAGCGTGGTCGCCCACACCTTCTTGGCCACAGCAGGGTTCGGGGTGGGGGAACTTCCCGCGGCGGGGGCTGGGCAGAAGCGACTGGTTTCAGGATTAGTCCACGTCCAGCTGTCCTAAACCCCTACAACGGAGGCCAGCGGCAGAGGTCCCCGATGGCTGGCCTGGGCCCCCCGGGGGGAGCGGCCAGAGCGGGCAGGAGGCTCGGGTGCCTTCTAGTCCGTGGCCCGCGTGGCGGGCAGAGCTAGGGTGGAGGGGGAGCGGTAGCTTCCCAGGGTCAGGCTGGAGTTTCCCCCGCAGGCGACTGGGGCAGGCGTGTCTCGGCGCTCTGGGACCGCTGGACCCGCCTTCGCTTTCCGCCGCGAGGCCCGTGGCCTCTGGGCTGAGGTCATGGAGGGCCGGGCGCTCTGCAGAGGCCCCGGGGGCGACACCGCCCCGGACACGCCACGGACACGCTTCTAAGCGCTTTCCGTGCTTTTCACACTTTCCCACCGGCCCGAACCGCCCTCGGGTTCCCAAGTAGCCCAGGGCGCGGCTTGGGGGCCCCTTTGTGCCCTCGCTGTTTGCTGGGACTTTTTCTTCCGAAGAGAGCCTCCCCCACCCCTTTCCTCTCGAAAGTCTTGTGGTTTCCCTAGAAGTCGGCGAGAAGTTGGGAAGGTTGCGGAGCGCTCCCTAGCTCCTTCCCGTCCCGAAACTCTAAAAATCCTAGGCGTTCGGCCGCAGGGAGCTATTTGGGGTCAAGGGGAGGGAGCCAACGGTGCATTCCTTCGCCCTCCTCCCACCCACCTGGTCCCTCAGCTCCCCTCCTCCGCCCCCGCCCCCGGCCCCGGCTCGGGCTGGGCTCTGCGCCCCTGCTCACGCCGCGGGCCCCGGGAGCTGCAGGGTTAAGCCCTGGAATGTGGCGGCGAGGAATGTGCATGCAGATGAGCCCGGCGAGGGGAGGGGCGGGCGGGGGCGGGCCCGGGGCGGGGCGCATGCTAATCGCACGCAAATGAGGAGGCCCGTCGCCGCCGCGGCCGCCGCTCCGCCGAGCTTCCCGGATCCGAGCCCAGACGGCGGCGGCTCGGGCAGCCTGGGCGCCGCGACCCTCGGCGGCCACAGGGGGACGGGGAGGAGGAGGAGGAAGAGGCGGAGGCAGCGGCTGCAGCCGCGAGGAGGAGGAGGCGGTGGAGGAGGGTTCGCTCGCCTGCTCCGACGCAGACATGGTGGACTGATCCCCGGCGGGGCCGAGAGCAGGGTTTCCTGAGGCGCCCCCCGCGCGTGGCCCCGCCGCGCCCCGCGCCCCGCAGCCCCTCGCCGGCGCCCGCGTCGGGTGCGGCGGCCGGGCCGGGCAGTCGCGTTCCCGCCGCGTCCCGCGCCGGGTCCCTATGGAGGCGCCGCTCGCCGGCGAGGCCGCCGACCATGCCTAGGAGGGCCGGGAGCGGGCAGCTGCCGCTACCCCGGGGCTGGGAGGAGGCCAGGGACTACGACGGCAAGGTCTTCTACATCGACCACAACACCAGGAGGACCAGCTGGATCGACCCCCGGGACAGGTGGGCGGCCGGGCCGCGGGTGGGCGCGGGGACCCGCCTCAGAAGCGCGGCGGCGGCTGTTGTCCGGGAGATTTGGCCGATCGGCGGCGCCCGCGGCGCGGGGGGCGTGGGGCGTGGGGCGTCGCCGACCCCGGGGTGCGGGGAGGGGTCTCGGGAAGGAGGTTCGGGACCATCAGCCGGTGAGGAGCCCGGGAGGGGCTCGGTTGGAGCCGCCCCTTCCAGGGCCTCTTTGCCCGCTCCCTTCCCGACGCCCCCTGGGACCTTCAGACACTCCCGGCCGGGAGGGAAGGGCGGAATTGGCGCCCCGGGCTGGCACTTCGTGCCCCGTTAACGGACCCCGAGGAGCCACCTGAGCCCTGCCGCGAGCTCGTCTCCGCCGAAAGTGGGCCAAACTGGAGCTGGCGGGTTGCTTCGGCCTTTGGGAGGCGGGCACGGGCCGGGAGCCTCCCGGAGAAGGCCTAAGTGTAAGGTGGGGAAGCAGCCGACCCCGGCCACCTGTGGCATCTCTCTGTCTCTCTGACCGTCCTTGGCTGCCAGCCTTGACTGCAAGTTCTTGACCCGGCGCGCCCCGGGTCAGGCGGGAGGTCCCGGGCATGGAGGGGGGTTCCAGGCACCCTTCCTCGCTGGGCCTTGGCTGTGGATATTATTAGATTTGCCCCTCAGGGTTTAGAAACACTTTTCTTGGGCGGGAGGTGGGGGGAAGGTTTGGTTTACTGCTTATTGTAAGTCTTCACCCGAAAACTTGAACTGAGTCCTAGATCTTGAAAAGGCAGATTCTGTTTTGAAGAAAGAAGTGCGGTGAACGTGGAAACAGACATGAGCTTAGCATGGTTTCTTGGAGTTTTCAACACACTTTCTAGTTCTGCTCGGAGATCAGGTCATCATTTAAGAAGTGGTGGAGCTGAATTTTCCTGAATGTTCACAAATGTTGGTCCTCCATCCCATCGATCTTGTTACCCTTAAAAGGAAAACTTCTGAAAGCTGGATTTATTGTAAGAATGATAGGAGATATTCCTAATTGTAAATTTGTAAAGTGGCCGTCAAGGAGGTGTTCCTAATTGTAAATTAGGGGTTTATAACTTTTTAGGTGCTTCTGTTGCCCCTTTTAATTTGAAGTTGAAACAGTTTTGTACTTTGTGTTCTCAGTTAACTTTTATCTTAAGAATATTGTTTTTTGAAAGCTATTAAAGAGTAATAAGAAGTCATAAATGACATTATAAATTTATGGAACAATCCTTATTAAATTATCCATGAAGGTATCAGTTTAGGTTTCCTTTTTGAAATGAGAAAAGGCACCTGTGCTGAGGTTCTCTCTCGCCACAGCCTGGCTGCCTGTTGCTGGCCTGATGAAAGTTATCACAAGCATCACACCTTCACAGTTTCTCCAGACACATAACTTGTTGTCATAAACTTCACGCTCAGGGTCAGTTATCTGACTTATGCCCTTGCACTTGAAACTATTTAACAGATACTAAATGTCAGTGATGATGGTGTGCACCCAGCAGTGACTTCTAAGGCACCTGTATAAATATTTGACTTTTACAGTTATGTGGTAATTCTGCTCTCTCATACTTGGAGTTTCAGGTTCTTGAAATTGCGGTGAATTCTTGAAATTTTTAGGCATTTTAGATTCTCTTCATTTTGCATGTTCAATTATGTCATCTCATTTGTATTTACCAACAAGGATTATAAGAATCTGTAATGCCTGGGTAAAGCAAATAGAAAGTGAGATATGACTTGGCTTGTCCATATCACTACTAATTAAACAAGTTAACATGCCTTTTATTTTTTTTATTTTTAACTTTTAAAAAATATTTTATTTATTTATTTGTCAGAGAGAGTGAGCACAGGCAGATAGAGTGGCAGGCAGAGGCAGAGGGAGAAGCAGGCTCCCTGCTGAGCAAGGAGCCCAATGTGAGACTCGAACCCAGGACGCTGGGATCATGACCTGAGCTGGAGGCAGTCGCTTAACCAACTGAGCCACCCAGGCGTCCCATATGCCTTTTATTTTAAACTGTTAGTGGATTAACAATTATCATGAACTCTGTTTTCAGGAAACTGGATAACCAATTCATTTGATTTGGATAAACAGTTTTGACTAAGATGATACGTTATTATTCTAGTTTTCTTCTGAAGCAGTTAGATCTTTAAGTATTTGGACATAGAAATTCGGTTATGCACATTTCTGGATCTCACTATGAGTTTTAAAAATTTCTGTGAGATCCGGGGTGATTGCTGACATACTTAGTTTAAATGTGATTGTGTTTTCTTCCAGGGCAGTAAAGTGACTATAAGTCTTGCTAAATTATGTGAGAGGATATTTGGAGCAATTATGAACTAGTCACTTTTGTTAGACACTTACCAACCATATGGAAAAAGAGTATGTTATACCGGCCAATTGGAGTGTGATCTTTTACAGGATCAGGTTACAAATCCTGGAAGAAAAGTGTCTTGATAAACTGGATATAAGTACTGAATGCAGTACTTTTGAACTTTTAACGTCAATTAATTAAAATGGTCATGATGATTTCCCCGTTATATTCATGTTAAGATAAATTCTGGAAGTCTATCAGAATTGGTGGAGTATTTCTGACTGTATAGATATACACGCAGATTTAGTGGCAGGGTAGGGGAAGGTGGAGGCTTCTACAAGAACATAATTTTGTTCAGTAAGTAGTGGTTTCAGAATACCGAAGTGTTAACCTACTTCTGAGCTTTTGGAGGTAGATGAAATAATGCAAACTTTGCTGGGACGTGATTAAAGCTTTTCTCACCCCACCACTTAGTAACGGAGTAAGCTTGGCTGAGTTTGTGAGTCCCTCTAAACCTTCATTTTCAACTTCATTTTCAATTTCAAAGCTAATACCATGTACTTCATAGGGGTGGTTAGGGGTCCATAATGAGGGCCCAGCCAAATAGTAGTGGTGATGGTATCATTCCACTGCAGGAACTGAGAGGTAGTTCGGGTGACCCCTGGACGTGGTGGACGTACTGGCACCTATTTATGTGGTGTTTACCGTGTGGCAGTCATTGGGCTAAGCTTCTTAACCGTAATCTCATTCTCTTCTCTCTTTAGTCCTCTGAGTTGGTGCTATAATTATCTTCCAGTTACAGATGAGGAAATGGAGTCACAGAGACATTGCCGTTGCTGTTAAAAGTTGGCCAAGATTTGAAGTCAGGTAGTTTGACTCTAGAGCCTGTGTCCTGTGTCATTTCTGTAGACCGCAGGGCACCTGGACATGCTCGGGGTTATTTGGGTGGAGTAGAACCTCTTTGCCCGGTGTTGATTTTTCAAGCTGATCGACTGGTCTTTATTGGTCTTCAAAGGTTCCTGTTAACTTTTTGTGATTCTTACATCCCGGAGTTAGCCACAGGTAGGGTCTGGTTCTTGCATGCCTTGGGAGTAGGGATGGAGGCCCACCAGGCTGACCCCACAGAACAATAGCGTAGGGCCGGGTAGAACTTGGAAATCCAGTGTATTCTTGGACATGTTGGAAGTTCTCTTTGGGGAAGAGCTACGGGCTCTGTCTCGTTCCTGAATAGATTACAATTTTACTATGATGGGCTTGACTTTGCCCTCCTCCTCCCCCCTTACCAAGCTCTGAGGACATCTCCCCGTCTATGATTCCTTGCCTCACATCCACCCCCCCCCCCCCCCCCCCGGGTGGGTTAACCATTATTTTGGAGGTCTGCTCCTTCCCTCACCTCTTCCTTTGCCCACCGTGGACAGCCTTTGACCACGCCAGCTGGCGTTTATGGTGGCCCATAGATCATGGCCAAATGGTGTTGTGCTTAAAAAACACCCCCTCCATTCAACATAGAAGGAAAAGGTGGGATTGGATTCATTGTCTCAGGCATAGGGGGCTAAGGTGGGCAGGCCTCAGAGCCTGGGTAAGTAGTTGTACAAATTCTCAGTAGAATTTTGCTCATTTTCTGTCCTTGGATTGAATGTTATCCTGAGATACAATAATTTTGTCTAGGTGAATGTAAAAGATTTACCACCACACAAAAACTTGCCGATAGACCTAATCTTTGGTTTATGGCTAGCATTAGATATTGAGTGACCCGTGTGCTTTCTGACTGAAGGGCAGAAGTTCTGGGGGAGGGGTGGGGACAGTGACAGGAGGAAGAGGATGTTAGTTGGCTATCCTTGATGGCTGAGCTAACTCTTGGCTCCTTTTATGGCACGTGATTAGGATCTGAGGATCTCTGTATTGTCTTTCCTTCAAAGTCAAAGCAAGTAATTTTGCTAAACCTACTGCTAGAGTATAAATTCCTCAAGAGACCTAATCGCTTATTACTGCTTTCTGCATCCTTTGTAGACGGTAGATGTTAAGTGAATGTCGGTTAGGTCCACTAATGAAGAAAGTTGTTAAGTTAACGAAAGAATACTAGTTGAGCTATTCTCTTCCAGTTCCTTATTGTTAAGGCTTTCGAAAAATATGCCCATAACCACCACCAACCAGAGACAATTGATTTTCCAGTTAAATTAAAAATAACGAGAGAATTAAGCTGCTATATTTTGACTAATAGTATAAAGATGGGAATTATATGAGAGCAAAGAAAACAAAATCAGCCCTTACAGTCTTAATCACAACTGTCATTGTCATAGTTTGCCGGAAATCCTTTCCTCTACTGCCGGCTGAGTTTGGGTGCCAAGTGGTTAGCTACTGGTTAGTTAGTTAGTTAGTTACTGGTTAGTTACTCAATTATTTGAGTGATTACGGTTTTTGAGGTGTGGAGAGGTTGTTAAAGAAAGGGTTTTTTGGTTTTGTTTTGTTTTTTAAATCACTCTGGGAAGCACTAATTTAAACTCAACTGTGCTGTCTTCCAAAAAATTCACAAAGAAGTGTTTCATGTTTTCCATACAATTTGCTTATAGTGTTTGCACGAGGGAGCAATGGTCGCTTAGTGTTTGACTGAGATTCCTTCCGTGACTTTAATAGCCCTTAGTTAGCAGTATAATTTGTTGGAAGACTTAGGGCACCACTTGCTTTTTTAGGAAAGACTATTATTTATAAATAAGTAAATTTTTTTTTTTTAATAGCTGCAAATCACTAAATTTCAAATTACCTAGTCAACCCTTACGGCTGTGGCCTTGCAGCAAGCTAGTATTAAAGTCTCCTGTAGGGAAGCCCAGGTGCTCTGGGAAGGGCCTGAGGAGATCTGACCTGCCTGCTTGTGGGACTGGGAGATGTTACCTTATAACTGGCACGGGCTTGCTTTCCTTGAGGAAATGGTCAATGGGAGAAAGATGCTGCCATGAGGAGGGGCGTGGCCAGTTTCCTTTTGCTGCTGTGGGAGTTCTTGAAATGGGAAACGGGCCTGAGTCTGCGTAGGGCCTGAGTCTGCCTAGGCTGTCAAGTTCAAGGCCGTGAATGTGATTAAAATTGGTTGACCTGATTTCTTGGTAGAATTCTGGACTAATTTTTTTTCGTTTCTGAAGCCTGTTACTGGAAAAATTATCACGGACATACAGAGACTAGGAAAGGGGTTTTTAAAGACATGGTGTATATGTAAGTTACGGATTAAAAATGATTTACCAGGGCGCCTGGGTGGCTCAGTGGGTTAAAGCCTCTGCCTTTGGCTCAGGTCGTGATCCCAGGGTCTTGGGATGGAGCCTCACATTAGGCTCTCCGCTCAGCAGGGAGCCTGCTTCCTCCTCTTTCTGCCTGCTTCTCCGCATACTTGTGATCTCTCTCTCAAATGAATAAATAAAATCTTAAAAAAAATGATTTACCAGATATACAGGTCCACTCTCTTCAGTGGCTTTTTTCTCAGTTATTATTTGATTTTTGATTGAGATAAAAGAAGGCACCAAAAATTCACCATTTGAACCATTTTGAAGTACTATTCAGTGGTTCTTAGTATATTCACAATGTCGTGCAGCCATAACCTGAACAAAACTTGAACAAAATATTTTGCCTGAACACTTTTGTCACCTCCAAAACAAGCACTGTGCCCACTAAGAGCTCACCTTCCATTCCTTCCCCACCCCTGCTGCCTTTGGCAACCACTAATCTACTTTCTGTCTTTATGGTTGTCCCATTTCTGGACACTTTCTGTAAATGGAATCATACAGTCTGTGTCCTTTGTGTCTGGCTTCTTTCACTTAGCACAGTGAAAGTGACACAGTGACAGAACTTCCTTCCTTTTTATGACTGAATAATATTCTGTTGTATGGATATACCACAAACACTTTGTTTCTCCATCGGGTGATAGGTGTTTGGGTTGCTTCCACCTTTTGGCTGTTAGGACTAATGCTGCCATGAGCATTCATGCATAATTTTTGTATGACTGTATTCTCTTGGGTAGATCCCTGGAAGTGGAACTGCTACGTCACATGGGACTTCTATGTTTAACTTTTTGAGGCTCCGCCAAACCATTTTGCATTCCCACTGGGAGTGTCCAAAGGTTCTAGTTTCTCCACATCCTCACCAGCAGTTGTTGTTTTCCGTTTGTTTTGTTTTGTTTTGTTTTAAGCATTTCTTCTGGCCACGAGGTGGTATCTGACTGTGGTTTGGATTTGCCCTTCCCTCTGCAGAGTGTTTTGCTGTGACCCAGGCTTGTGCCTTTTTTCTAGCCTTTTAGCTCTTCCTGCTCTCCCCATGTTTTTTGTGTCCTCTGGCTTAGTACCCCCGACCAGGAAAAAGTTAGCTAGTTCTTTTTAGTCTCACATCCCTCCTCTTTTTCTCACCGCTTTGACTCAATGTAACACCCAAGTGGAGGATATAGGCTCTTCCCCAGTGTTTACAGGCCAGCCAGCCAGCCAAGAGCCCTGGCCTCTGGGAGGTCCCAGGAGGAACAGGATTCCGCCCCAGCCCAGGTAGGTTACAGTTTAGTTTGCATAATCGCCATTTAAAAAGTGAAAGAAAATTTGGGTAGCATCTATTGCATTTTCCTTAGATACTCCTTTAATTCAGCCTAAGGGTGAGGAGGAGCAGTCAGAGGAATTAAAAGTAGGAGGCATTGCCAAAAAACATATTTTTGTCTTCATCCCAAATGATATATTTTAAGAGGCCTAGATGTAAATCATGGAAATAATGAATTATAATATATGTGTATAGGTATATAACCAGCTTATTAAACATGATTTGATGTTTTAACGTTTTTAGTATGGTGATATATGGTAAGGATCAAGTTCATTTTTATTAATTGTTTAAAAAAAAAACAATTGGAGGGGCGCCTGGGTGGCTCAGTGGGTTAAAGCCTCTGCCTTTGGCTCAGGTCATGATCCCAGGGTCCTGGGATCGAGCCCCACATCAGGCTGTCTGCTCCACGGAGAGCCTGCTTCCTCCTCTCTCTCCCTGCCTGCCTCTCCTGCCTATTTGTGATCTCTGTCAAATAAATAAATAAAATCTTTAAAAAAAATAAAATTATTTAAAAAAAAAACAAAAACAATTGGAGGAAAGCGGACAAACACTGCCTTGGCCAGGTGACCAGGGTGAATAACAGTGGTGATAACTGGTGTGGATGTCCGCTTGGTGCGAGGTGATGACAGTGACACTGTCTTTGTGGTCTTCCTCCCCCCAAACTATCATAACCCCAGTCTAATCATGAGAAGAATGTTCACCCACCAGATCTTCTACAAAATATCTGACCTGTACTCTTTAAAACTGTCGTGATTCTCAGAAACAAGGAAAGTCTGAGAAACAGTCATGGCCAAGAGGAGCCCAGGGAGACATGAGGACTAAGTATCATGTGGTATCCTGGATAGGATCCTGGGACAGAAGAAGGACATTAGGTACAACCTAAGGAAATCTGAAAAAAGTATGGATTGCAGTTAATACATCGTTCCTGGTTCATTCATTTTTTTTTTTAAAGATTTTATTTATCTATTTGATAGACAGAAATCACAAGTAGGCAGAGAGGCAGGCACAGAGAGAGGGAGAGGTAGGCTCCCTGACGAGCAGAGAGCCCGATGCGGGGCTCGATCCCAGGACCCTGAGATCATGACCCGAGCTGAAGGCAGAGGCTTTAACCCACTGAGCCACTCAGGCGCCCCTGGTTCATTCATTTTAATAAACATATCCTGATAGGGGAAACTGAGTGCAGGCTGTATGGAAACTCTGTGCTAAGTACATTTTTTCTGTAAATCTGAAACCGTTCCCCAGAAATAGTTGATTTGAAGAAGGTTACCAAAAAACACACGGAACAGTTGGAAGTGTTTTTCTTTAGTCAAAATGTGACTGCACTATATAATTATGGTTTTTTTGGTACACTTGAAAAGCAAGGGTGGTCGAACTATGGCCCAGGGGCCAGATCCCAGCCTGCAGCCTTGTTTTTGTACAACCCTGCAGCTAAGAATGGCTTTTGCATCATTAAAGGATTGTAAGCAAACAAACAAAGACAAAGAGGAGTATGTGACAGAGAGTGTACGCAGCCCACAAAGCTTAAAATATTTACTCCGACCTTTTACCGAAAATTTTTGCCAACCTCTGATAGAAAGTGAGATGATAGTCTTTAACAATATTTTATATAAACATTTAGAAGAAATAGTGATCTTATATGGTAAAATGGTATGTTTATCAGTCATCATGGATCATTTTTTTCACAAATAACCTTGGGCTCTAGACATCATGTAGTATAATGACAGGTCCGATGAGGATCCTGAGTTCGAGGGGTTGCCTTGCTTAACTTACTGCTTTTAATGAAATGTGGCATGCCACAGAAAGTTTTTCAAACCCATGCTTCTCTGAGATAGCTGGAATTGGATGGAGGGACCTGAGAAAACCAGGGAACAATGAACGTCTGAAACAGTTTACTATTGGAGGTCTGAATATAGTAATCGATTCTGATGGTTGGAAACACTGATTTTCCTGTGAGAGATCGATGGTGTTTATAAAATCACAAAGTTGGTGATGGTCATCAAGTGGAAAATGAGTCTATGTATTATCTTTTTAAAGCGGGTGCCTGTCACAGCCAAGAGGTTCCAAAGATGCTGTGAAAGGCGAAGATTGTTTTACTCTGAATAATTTTTCCTGTATTGTTTGCCCTGATCCCAGGAGAGAGATTATAGTTGTGGGGCACCTGGATGGCTCAGTCGCTTGAGTATTGTAGGAATGTTGGTTTCAGCTTAGATTGTGGCCTTGGGATCCTGGGATGGAGGCCTGGATCAGCTCAGCAGGGAGTCTGCTTGAGGTTCTCTCTGTCCCTCTATCCCTCCCCTTGTGCTCTCTCTTTCTCTCAAAGTAAATGGATACAACTTTTAAAAATGAAAACAAAAAGGAAAGAACTCATGGTTCTGAGAGGCCAGTGGCAAGCAGCCCTGAAAACGGGGCCTGTAGGAAGTGGGACATGGCGGGGTAAAAGAGCTCATTTTGGGGGACCCTGCTTTCATTCCTGTGACACTGGAGGTGTCGAGGTGGTCCCGACAGAGAATTGGATGAGATGTGTACATTTAACTTACTTCGGTCTCCGTGGTGGCAGGGGTAGGGAATGGAAAGTAATGTAGATATTACCTTGATGATGAGACTAGCCACTGACTTTTAGCTAAAGAGTGTCCCTGGTATTCCTGTAGAAAGGAGTGTGTCAGGACTGGGCGGGCAGAGGGGCTTTCCTTTGGTGCGACTGGTGGTGCTTCTGCATGTGCTCCTTTGCCAGCGTGGCCGTGGCCATCGTGGTCACTAACTCTGACCCTGACCATGAGTGCCGACAGGGGTAGGAAACATCAACGGACAACGATCTGTGCTCTGCGGTCCTGATTAAGATTCTGTCTTGGTGCTAGACTGTGGAATGTGTTGTGTACCTTACTGACATTGGTCCGTTTTATGAGAAGGTAATTTTATTAAGTGGCGCCGATACTCAGTCAAGTTCAAAGCACGGGAGACATAGCTTTTACTGCAAGAGACGGCAAGAGCATACTGTTTCACACAGCGCAAACCTTTACTCCCCAGTTTTCCTTAGTGTTACGTTTTTCTTAGAGATACATTTAAATGCCAGTCTTTTTTTTTTTTTTTCCTTTGAAATTGTGACAGTGAATGAATGTGTGGAATCCATATTGCACACGATATCCCTGGGTTGTCAGTTTTGTCTGCTTATAGATCTTAGGTGTGTTCATTTCTGGCTGGTCTGTAGTTCTGTCCACACTATGTGTTCTTGCCCTTTTCGCTGATTGTCTGGGTGTTTGAACTTGGTAGAGGTTTACTTTCTCCTCTCATTCCTCCCTTCCCCCCCTTTCTGCTAAGTGGCGTAGCTCATGACATTTCTCTTAGGGCCACGTAACTATAAACTGGTATTTAACTTGGCTGAACATGAATGCCCTGGTTTGCTGTTGCAGATCCGAAGGCTATAGGGCTGACCCGGTTGTCTAATACCGCTTTCAGCTTCCCCCCGAAAGGTATGCCTTTAGATGTATATAGATGCATTCTTGAGAGATTTCCTAATGTCTCATATGTAGGAGCATCTGTGTGTCTGCATCGCTAATGTTCTCATAAAATTGATTTCAAGTCTGTTAAGGAGGGAGACCTGCTTTGCATGTGCACCATTCCTTCGTGCTGTCTGCTTGGACTGCCTGTCCCCACGGGGCACTTGAGAACACTACGGACCCCACACCCATATAGATGAAATGTAAGCATTTGAAGGACCTTTGCCTTCTTCCAGCAGCCTCCATAATCTGTCCCCAGCCTACTCTTACTGACATGACCACCCCCCCCCCCCGGTCACTCACTCAATTACTTGTTCAACCCTTCATTGAAGATTTATTGAAAACACTGTCTGCCTAACATACATCCTGGGGGACATGGCATTGAACGGAATGGGCAAGGTCCCTACTTCCGTGGATTTTACGTTCTCGTTTAGGGATGACAGATTATAAAGGCAGTAGTGAGTGGGTTTGGAAGAAAATAAACAAGATGACATAATAAAGAGCGTCGGTGGGAGCTAGTTTGGGTGCGGTGGTAAGGAAAGACCTTTCTGAGGAGCTGACTTTTAACTAAGCCGTAAGGAGGAGCCATCTGCATGGAGGCCTGGACGGCCCATGCAGAAGAAAAGAAGCTCTAGTCCTGCTCTGTCTGGTGGTGATAGCGGCTAGGAGTATGTGGCTATTTAAATTAATCAAAATTAAATAAAGTTAAAAATCTCCTTTCTCAGTCTCGTTAGCCGCCAGCTAAGGGTTTAGGAGCCACATGTGCAGGTATAGAACACTTCCATCCGTGCCGAAAGTTCTCCCAGACCTCACTGTCCTAAAGTGCTAAAGAGGCTGGGAATGTTCAAGGAACTGAAAGGCAGCCTGAGTGACCACAGTGTAGAGACGCAGTGGGACGAGGGTCTTAGGAGATGAGACAGAGACATGGAAAGGGTCTGACCAGGTATGCCTTGTAGACCATCAACATTTAAGGCATTTGGGAGCCACTGGACAAGTTTTTGTTTTAAGATTTTATTTATTTATTTGACAGAGAGAGAGAGAGAGATCACAAGTAGGCAGAGAGGCAGGCAGAAGGTGTGGGGGGGAAGCAGGCTCCCTGCTGAGCAGAGAGCCCGACGTGGGGCTCAGTCCCAGGACCCTGGGATCATGACCTGAGCCGAAAGCAGAGGCTAAACCACTGAGCCACCCAGGCGCCCCCACTGGACAAGTTTTAAGTTGAATGGAGGAATGGAGGTGTATGTGCTCATGTGTGTGTGCACACGTGTGTTCCTGCTATCTTTCCATAAAGGGAACATTTCTTTATAAGACCTTATCCATTCAACAAGCCATCACTACTCTGTGGAGAAGGAGTGTTAGAGGCCATTGCGATGAGATAATCTAGGTGAGAAACATTTGATCTTGAACTAGAGTGATGGGTTTGGCAATGGAGAGCAGTGAATGGATTGGGATGCTTTTTAGGTAAAAGGGAAAGAACATACTCGTGCTTTGGCTGTGTGAGGCATGAGGAAAAGAGAGGAATGAAGGATTTACTGATATACATTGGGGAAGGACCGAGGGAGGAATATGGTTGGTCGGTAGGCAGTTGGGTCAGTAATCTAGAGTTGAGGTCTAAGATGTCTGTTACAACATACACATGTAGATACCCAACAGGTGGCCAGTTGTTGGGTCTGGAGTTTGGAAGAGAGCTCAGAGCGCTTGAGATAGTAAATTTGGGTGTATGCAGATAGTATGTTTAAATGGTGGGGTGGGATAAGATCCCTGGGAGAGAAAGAAAAGAAGAGGTCCCAGGATGAAGCACAGGGTTGAGGCTCAATACAGTAATTTTTTTGGTTAGTGAAACCTCGTTCCAGCGAAGATGGTTTACTTATTCTCCTTGGAACATACGTTACAGAGGATACTACGGATCAGAGTATACTACGGATGACAAATGTGTGACGGAGATGACGGTAGAACTACCATGTTTGGAGCCTTGTTCTTAAGTCCCATCAGGCTCCGCGAGGGCGTGCGCGGTCTGTCTTGTTCACTGTTGTTATTTCATTGTCTAGTTCTGTGGGAGCTCTTAATGAGTATTTGTTGAATCAGTGAAACCTTTGATAAGGTACCATTATTGCCGCCATTTTAGGAAACCGAGGCTTAATGCGTTAAGTGACTTGTGTCAGGCACAAAGCTGGGAGGCAGTGGTAGCAGAACTCCACCATGTCGCTCTGCCTTCAGAGCTGCGCGTGTAGCGAGGTACTGCCTCTGAACATTGCTGGGAAGGGCCCTGGGCCGTCCGTTAGGGGTTGGAAGTCCTAGCCAGCACACAGTGAAGTTTCCAGCACCCGGAGCTTCCCTTAACAATTTAGCCACAGGTAACCTGCCAGTGCCTCATCCTTAGTCCTGTCCGTGGACTGGGTTTTCACGCTTGAAATCGAGCTGTGACTTTTTCAGAATTTACTTTTTATTTTCCCGGACAAGTTGGTAGGCTCCGTTTGGTTAAGCCATGCACTCTGTTACTTACTCGTGCCCCGCAGAGGACACCCAACCCAGTGTCTTACACATGTTTGGTACTCAAAGCTGAGTTGATTCTGTTGCTTCTGCCTTATTCCAGTGCTTTAAGTTCCTTCAGAGGCTGAGATCCCATATGCTGTAAATCCTCTTTACCCTTGTCTTCTGGTTCTAAGAACCCTTTGACCTTGTACCACAGTCTTCTCCCAATGCAGCCTTCTATGGGACTGCCACCTTCCCAAATGTGCCCTACGCACCTGTACCCCTCCAGATGAACTGATTATTAAGAGCAGAGAGTTTTTAAAGCATCAAACTGAGTGCCCCCTCTTCCAGATCCTAGTGCTCTCTCCTTTTCATGGATTTTAAATCCCAATGGTCAATCCATTGTCTGAAAATCCTGTGGTTTTACCACAAGTGTGTAAATTACAGAACTTGATTGGAATTATTTTTTACTTTGACTCTTGCAGTGGAGCGTAAGTCTTGGGGGGAACAGTCATCTCTTTCTATAATTGCCATGTTATATTCTGCTTTCCACGGCTCAGACTTGGATTCAAGGGCCAGCCTTTGTAAATGGGAAGTGGTAGAAGCTAAGAGGGAGTGTGGTGTGTTTTTGTTTGATTTAGTCCTGCCACAAAACATACCTGGAAGAAAACACGCCCTCACTAACACCCTGGTTGTAGAGGAATCATGTGACGTGTATATTCTTTCTCCCTGTCACAAGTTGCTGCACTTCTGTTTGTTTTTGTGAGAGCTAAACAATGTATTGTGTATCTGCTTCTGCCTGGAAATCTAGTATTCTTACATTTCTACTTTTGACTTGGTTTGAGATCCAAGTTTGTGAATTTTAATTAAATGCTTAGATTATGCATGGGAAAAATCTTTTGTTCCTGTGTTGCTATGAGCAACAGTTGTTAAAGTTAACCTTCCCCTCTTTAAAGAAACGGGGACAAATATGAATTTTAACAGGTTAAAAAAAGGGCATCATTTAGTGTTGCGAATGGTCTGTTTATGAAATGAGTTGTTACTATGCCAGTGGTTATCACGGAGAAGGAAGAATGCAGGAGAAGTGAATAATCATCAGACACATGGACAAAACATTCCTAAAATACTATTCAAATGAGGAAAGACTTTACAGGGCTGCAGCCGAGTAGCCAAGCGTTGAGTCCTTTTAGTCGGTGGTGGCCCTCTGTGTTTGCTGTGGAGCCTGAAAAGAGGCCGTGGGTAGTGGTTTGCATAGAAAAACCATGACTTATCTAAAATTTCCCAACTTTTTTTCTTTTCTTTCTTTCTTTCTTTTTTTTTTTAAATCTTGCCTCGCAGTCTCCCCACACCACGCTTTATCTCATTCTTAAAGACTTCTTTTGTCTTGCCAGTATTTGTTGTCTTGCTCGCCCCCCCCACTTGAGTCTCAACGTCATTGACTCCTGGTGATTGCTTAGACTTGCTGTTTGATTCTGTTGTGTGATTTTTGATTACACTCCTTTGTGCTGTTCAAACTAGCAGTGTTTACCTAAATTAGTGATGGCAGCAAAGGACTCAGGTTGGCCCATTTGAATGAAAATCGAGAGAGCGTTGCCCTGGCCCCGTGGAGAGCCTGCTGGATGGATTTCCCTGAGCTCCTGCTCCAGGAGGGTGCTAGGAATTTGGGCCCGCCTGGAAGAGGCAGGAGAGCTGGGAAGGGCCAAGTTAGGGATTTATAGTGATAGTGTAATTAATTCTCCCTCCGAGAATCGAGGACTCAGAGAAGAGATGCCCTTTGTCCTCCTCCCACTTTCTTGCCTCTGCCCCAGCCCGCCCTTGAGAATGAACCCCGAGCGCCAATCCTTTACGCGGTTTGCAGGAAGAAAACAGAACTTTCTCCTTCAAGATTTCAGCACCTACTGCGGAGTTCTCCACCTTTAGCAGAGGGCGTCCGGCCCCTCCTCACGCTAACACCTCTGGAGCTGTGCACTTTGTACGTCCAAAGACTGGTTTTTTTTTTCTTAAACCAAAGTCTTGTTTTTTAATTCTGAAAATTTAAATTGGATTTTTATTTATTTATTATATTTATTTATTTATTTTTGGATAAGCTACCAGTAAGTGCAGACAGAGTGTTAGAGTAATTCTAAGCTATATTCTGGGGTAAGAGTCAGAACTGAAAATGAGCCTGTAGGTGTTTGAGAAGGATGTTCATTTAACCCATGCCTCTTGTATACAAAGTTCATTTCCTTTCCACTGATGTCAATTCTTGTTCCAAGCTCTGTGTTTAACTCTTGGATTCTGGTTTTCCTTTTCTGGCTTTGAAGAGGAAAATGAAGAATCATTTGGAAAATGAGTTATTTTAGAATTTGCAAGGTTACAAGGTCAGCTCTGTGAAGCTGTGTGTGTGTGTGTGTGTGTTTTATTGAAAAATGCCTTATTCATGTTGAATAATCATGGTACATAGAAATGAAATACTGGGGCACCTGGGTGGCTCAGTGGGTTAGGCCTCTGCCTTCAGCTCAGGTCATGATCTCAGGGTCCTGGGATTGAGCCCCACATCGGGCTCTCTGCTCAACGGGGAGCCTGCTCCCCCCCCCCCCCCCCTACTTGTGATCTTTTTTTCTCTGTCAAAAAAGTAAAAAAAAAAAAAAAAACCCAAAAAAAAAAAAAAAAGAAATGAAATACTGTGAATTGATAAAGATAGAAGGATACTGAGCGGGGAGCCTGAAGCGGGGCTCGATCCCAGGACCCTGAGATCATGACCTGAGCTGAAGTTAGGCGCTTAACCGACTGAGCCACCCAGGCACCCCAAGAAAACTGAGGTTTAACTAGAAGGTAGGGAGCCCAAATTTAACTGCAGGCTTTCAATTTGTACAGTATGCTAACCTAGTTTGTCACTTTTCAGAAATCAAAAGGTCATTAGTACTTATCCAAAACAAGAAATACCTGAAGATGGAATGTGTTTCACTTTCATGAATGATTATGTGTAGAGAAGTATATATGTGTGTTTCCTATGTCTCCTGCTAAATTATAAACTCACTGAAAGTTGGAATGATATATATATATTTTTTAAAGATTTTATTTATTTATTTGAGAGAGAGAGACAGAGTGAGACAGCATGAGAGGGGAGGTCAGAGGGAGAAGCAGACTCCCCATGGAGCTGGGAGCCTGATGTGGGACTCGATCCCAGGACTCTGGGATCGTGACCTGAGCCGAAGGCAGTTGCTCAACCAACTGAGCCACCCAGGCGCCCTGGAATGATATTTTTTGGGTACATTTCCCAGCACTATATATATCACCTGATGGATAACTAGAGGTTGGTATACCCTGTAGGACTGTGACCCAGATTATAGAATAATGATCTTACATTCATAGTGTTTACTGTGAACCAGGGGCTCTCCTAGGCTTTCCACATGCCTTATTTTATTTAATCCTTACTAAAACGCCTTGAGGCAGATATGTTCATATTCTATAATGTTAGCCTCCTAACTTCATTTCCTTGTTTATTAGTTTATGTGAAAAATTCTACCACCTGCCCTATTTTTGCTCTCTTTCTTGGGCTCTGCAACTCCACTGGTACTATGGTCTTCCATCCTTAGGGACTCAATGAAGTCCTCTTTCCCCAATGGGGAAAATGCCCAATTATTTTAGCAAGTCAGGATCAGTTAGCAATTTTTTCCCTTTATTTTTAAAATTTTCCCAGTTTTTGACTAATTATGTGTTGCAAAATGCAGGAACAAAAAGAGTAAAAAGTCAACCTCCTTCCCATGCCTCTTGGTGCCCCCCATTTCTCTCCCCAAAAGGAGAGACCTCTGTCATCAGGCTCTTGTATATTGTTCCAGATATACTCTTTACATAAGCAAGACTATATATGCACATATATGGGTCTACATATGTCTTGGCTTTGTACTTTTTGACACAATTGTAATCGTTTAGCACCTTGTTTTCCTCTTAGTGTTAGAGATGGTTCCAATCTGTTGCGTATAACCTACCTCTTAATATTCTATTCTGTGAGTGCACTGAATCTTTTTGAACCATTTCTTCATTGATGGTCATTTAAGTTTCTCCCCGTCAGTCTCTTTAGCACAGGTAGATTCCTAGATGTGAAAAGACTGGGTCATTGGATGTACGTTTACAATTTTGATGGGTTGGTTTAGCCTGCCGTCCATGGACATCGTACCTGTTTCTATTCCCGGCAACTTTCAAATTAGTGCCTTTCCCCCATACCTTTGCCAAACATTATGTGTCAAAACATTTGATATTTTTTATTGATAAGAGAGTTGTGTATTAAAACGACAGTGAAATAACATTTTCTACCTATTATGAGCGGGATCAAACATTTATTTTTCCTCTTCTGTGAACCGAGTCGTCACAGTTTTTAAAAAAATTTTATTTTTAAGTAGCCTCTACACCCACTGTCGGGCTCTAATTTACAACCTCAAGATTGAGTGTTGCACCCTTCACTAACCGAGCCAGACAGATGCCCAAGTCTCATATTCTTTTTTTTTTGTTGTTGGATCATTGTTATTTTTACTACTGATTTGTAGACTTTGTATTAGGCAAAGTATAAAATCAGTGAGGGCAGAAATGGATTATTTAAAAAATGCTGCTGGCTCACTAGGCCATCTGTATTAAAAAATAAAATTTGGATTCCTGTGCTTTCCCTTCCACAAGAACTTGTATATTGATTAATGTGGAAAATCAACATGAAAAAGCAGATTGTAAGCTACTAGAAAATTTTAGGTAGGTGGGTATCTGTGTGACATAGTAGTCTGGGCTAAGAAGTCCAGACTGTTGAGGAAAAGATTCATATGTTTGACGACAGAAAAAAAATGTGACACGCAAAAGGCACACATAAAATTAAAAGACAAAAGAAGTGGGGGGGGCAGTGTTGCATAGAACCGTAGAAAGTTAGTATCCCTATTGCATACAGATCTGTTACTCAGTAAGTAAATGAGAACCTAGAAGAAAAGGGATAAAAAGTAACAGACGTGCTCAGAAAAAGGAGACAGGCTCATCAGTGAATGTATGGAGAAGTCTTGATTTCACTAGTAAGCAGAAAGGGAAACACAGGGTGAAATGCCAATGAAATACCATCTCATTTTCATCAGATTCACTAAAATTAGTAAGCCTGATAACATCAAGTATGGAGAGGATGCGGGATGTGGGAGCTTCTCGGTGCTGATAGAAACGTGGGCCGACAATGTCACTGAGGGGAGCAGTTGGCAACGTATGTCAGGTTAAATATTTGTATTCCTGAGCATGAGTCCGGGGCTCCGTGTGTGTGTCCTAGAGCAACTCTTGCATGTACGTACGGGCAAGTTCCTTGTAGCCTAATTTGAAAAAGCAGAAAATTGGCAACAATCCAAATGTCCATCACTAGGGGATTGTGATAAACAACTTTTGGGGTTTAGTTGTATAATAGAATGCTATACCGCAGTTAAAATAAATGAGCTAGACTCTTCTTACATATATCAACAGATAAATCTTGATGACAGTGTTTAGAGAAACAAAGCAAGTTTCAGAAGTATATATGCAATCTATCACTCATGTAAATTTTTTTAAAAACCCACAAAACTGGAGTAGATAGCCTTTGTGGATACATTTATATGTGGTCAGGATTTAAAACAGAAATGACCCAACCTGACATCAGGATGGTAATTGCCTCCCTCTGAGGAAGGAAGGGGGTGAGGGGGGCCTCTACTTAAAGAGACCAGTATTCTCTATGTTTTTAAACCTAAAGGCAAGAATGGCAACATACCATGCCTTAAATCTCCATGTTGTACACATGGATCTTGATTTGTCTCTGTATTTTTTTGTTTTTAAGATTTTATTTATTTACCTGACAGAGATCACAAGTAGGCTCCCTGCCAAGCAGAGACCCCGATGCGGGGCTCGATCCCAGGACCCTGGGACCATGACCTGAGCCAAAGGCAGAGGCCCCAACCCACTGAGCCACCCAGGCGCCCGGTCTCTATTTTTTTGATATACTTTGAATGCACATTTTTAAATTTTTCCACATGCCTTTTCACTATGTAGAGATAACCTGTGCTTTAAACTAATAATGAGTTTTGTTCACAATTTAATGAATTCTATTAATTTGAATTTTGGTACGAAGCCCACTGAGTCATTTAAAAGGTGTATTGCTGGATTTTGTTTTCTAATACTTCATTTAGCATTTTTACTTTAATATTCATGAGAGTTGTCTCGTTTTTGTCTTCTCTTTTGACATTCCCTTTATTAGATTCTGGTTTCGGTGTTACGCCGAGTTCCTAAGAATTTGGAGCAGTTCAAATAGTGTGTTTCAGAATCCCGTATTCCTTGCAACTTGGTGGAGTTCATGTTTATAACTTACTGTATGTAAATCTGATCTCCTACTTTGCCTGAAGGGTTAGTTCTTGGATAACTGTTCTGGTATCTGTATGGCTTTTCTCATGATTGGGTTTTGGTCCCTGTCTTCAGGGATCAGTTTGGTATTTCTGTTTTCCTGGAAAATCACCAGTGTTTCAAATTTATTGGACAAGATAATCCCTTAATGTTCTTCTCCTTTCGACTACATTTGTGATGGTTTTCCTGTTCTCATTTATTACTTAGTGTATTTGTGCTTTTTCTTTTTTTTTTTTTTTCCTTTCTAGTTCGGGTCAGCTAATTGCTCAGTAATACGGGTCCTTCTTAAAGATGACCAGCTGTTGACTTTATCCTTATGAACTACTCTTTGTCTGATTTGGTACTTTTTGCTTTTATCTTTATTCATTCCTTCCTTATGCTTTGTTTTCATTTTTTGGTAACTTCTTGAGATTGCTTACTTTATTTTCCTTGTTGCTAATTAGTATTAGCAGTGAAAGCTATGAATATTCCTTGAATCTGATGGGGTTCAGGACATACTACCTCAAAATATGGCACCTGAATCTAGTATATTCCTCAACCATTGCCCACTCTTTATCAAACCTAGCATGAAAATACATAGATCTGATTGCTTCTTTGGGTCTTCCATTTCCTTATGAAGGCTTCCATGTCACGTAAAACTTATTAAATAAATCTGTATGCTTTTCTTCTGTTAATCTTTGTCAGTTTAATTTTTAGACCCAGCCAGGGATCTTAAGAGAGTCAAAGGACACTTTTTCCTGCTTTAGTTGTATCAGAGCTACTGATAGGTTGTGATTTCATCGTTACCTTCTACTTCTTCATCAATGCTCAGTTTTGAATTCCTCTTTATGTCAGAATTTAGAATGTCTGGTAACTCAGGCTTTCTCCTGAAAAGCATAGAAATGGCTGACACCCTAAATATTCCTGATACATCGGGGAGCCAAAGAAATGATCCCAAGTGCCAGAAATGTCCCCAGTGCGGCATCCCTGCCACGGTGTTTGGAGACGACATGGGGCTCTTAGAGCTGCTTTTAATGTGTGGGGGGCACTGGGGAGGGGGCAAGGCTGGTCTAAGAATTACAGTCTTTCTTTTCAATTGCCTTCATTCCACTGATGGCTCAGGGCTGGAAGCTCTTACATAAAACAAGGTATTTTCCTTGGAATGAAGGTGCCTGGGCATGCTCGATTTTCCAGTTCTCTTTCAGGTGACTCACATTCGAGGGCACTGTATGATCAGCACCATGGGATCTACCTTCGGATGCTGAATTCAGATTATCCGAAGGCTCGTTTCAGCTCTATGTGGATGCTCCCTGACAACTGTTCTGTTGTGGTACTATAGCCACCATACTATTTTCTTAATTAAGTTTATTGTTATAAAAATGAATGCTAAAAAAATTGAAAATGCTAATATTGGTGAAAAAGTGATGACTCCTTCCCTTTAATCAAATACGCATTTGATCAAAGAAGCATTTCATTGAAGGGGGTTGTTTATGTGTTCAGCTGTGAAAGAAAACTAAAATTAAAGGTATTTATGTTGGTTTTGCATCATGTAATACTGTCTACTTCCTCGCTCCCTCCTGCCCCCACATCACGTTAGGCCTATGGACAACTCTTTATACTCAACTTAGTACGCTCTTTTGGGAATTTGTTAAATACCAGAGTAGAAGATTCTGTACACTTCTCGTTTGAATTTACTCCAGTCTGTAGGTGTCTTCAGTGTTCCAGCAGAATCCGTGCTCATTCTCAAGTTCTTCCCTCCAGATTAGAGGAGTGGAGTAACCTCCTTTGTTCCCAGCTGTACCCAGTTGGAAGGCCTTTGAGACGGTGTAATAATGCTTACAGCTGGTGAGAGGAGACGTGCTGTCACCGTTTACTTCTAGGGCTGGACCAGGATGGGAGCCAGCGCCTCACAAGATGAGGTCTTGGACGCAGGACTCACTCTTGCCCTTGCGTAGGTTTGGGGTAGGCAGCTGCATGGCATGGCCCTGGGAGGCAGTGCCCCCTCAAATTTTGTGTCCTGGGACCTCGGCCTGCCTCACGCAAGTCCCAGCCCTATCCCTGTTCCTCTACCTGTCTGGTTTCCTACTTCCGCAGAGACTCTCTGTGAGCTCTTTTGTCCCCAAGGTAACTGAAAAGCCACCCACTTGTCCATCCCAGTGTCCAGGCAACTTTTGCCCAGTGCTGACCAGAACTGGGCGAGAACCACTTATTGTTATGGGTTGGTGGAGAGACGATGTCAGTGCTGCTCTTCAGGGCTCCATCTCTGTGGTGAAGACCTGCTCCGGCTCACTTGTTTTTAAATTTAGTCCTCCACCATCCCATCAGGACAGAGAAGGCTGGCAGGTGCGGTGACCCTCGTTCTCCAGCAGGATCATGGTGCTTCTCAGAATATGACTTGGTGCTGCCCATGTGATGTTCTTTCTGCCCACACGTCATTTCCAAGGCAACTAAAGCTAGAGGTTTCTTGAGAGTTGCAGAGGAGCTGTTGTCACTGAAAATGGAAGCAGTTTCCTCAGAACTTTCCAGGATTTATATACCATTGTATTTTCAGGCTAAAGGATGGATTAGCTTTTACATCAAACCTGGTTGAATGAGTATGAAGAATAATTTGGAAAGTCTCTAAGGCCTGTGAATGCTCACACTAGTTTATTTTTATTTGTGTGTGAGAATGGGGAAAGAATTTAAAAGGAGCAGTTTGCTGTCCCCAACTCTCTTATTTGCCACCCTCTGAGACTAGTTGCATTTTGAACGAGGCACAGGGATGAACATGTGTACGTATTCACGATATCAGTTCTGTATTGCTGCGTCACAAGCGATCTCTAAATTTGGTGGCTTAGTGGGTGCTTCCTTGAGTGGTACAAGTAGTTGTGTGACACGCTTCACGGTGGACTTCATTTCTCTGGTCTGAGTGGAGTTTCTGCCGTCCAGCGTACACTTCTGTGTTTTAGGCTCTCCGCTCTCCCCACGTGGAATTCTTCTCTTCCTCTTGGTTGTGCGCCGTGTCCTGTGGATTCATTAGGAGGGGCCTTAACTTTTCAGTCTCTGTAAATACCTCTCTTAATTCTTCATTCTATCTCAAATCCTTGGTGTATGCCGGGTGTGGAAGGGACACCCCTTTCCTTGAGGACTGGGTCAAGAACGGGCACGTGGCCAGTTCGGCCAGTGAGAGGTCAGGGGAAGTTGGCCCGAGTCCACGGGAAAAGCTAGAAGAAAAGACAGTTTGTCTTTTTCTCGATGTTGTTTGGCCTGGA